>JAVLUX010000010.1:36561033-36796033 GCA_032164185.1 Moxostoma hubbsi | reverse complement strand
GTTTTTAAAGTATTCCACAATCTTTTTACACACTCTTTCACAGATTTGAGAGCCTCTGCCCATCTTTACTTCTGAGAGACTCTCTAAGACATCTCTTTTATAGCTAATCATGTTACAGACCTGATATCAATTAACTTAATTAGTTGCTAGATGTTCTCCCAGCTGAATCTTTTCCAAATTTTGTGCTTTTTCAGCCATTTGTTGCCCCATGCCAACTTTTTTGAGACCTGTAGCAGGCATCAACTTTGAAATTAGCTCATTTAGTGGATAAAAGTGTAACATTTCTCTGTTTAAACATTTGTTATTTTATCTATGTTCTATTGTGAATAACATATTGGCTCATGTGATTTGAAAGTCTTTTAGTTTTCATTTTATTCAAATTTAAAAAACGTCCCAACTTTTCCGAAATTCGGGTTGTAAGTGAAAAAATCCAAAGTATTTAGAATATGTTACTGACCTCGAGAAATCTAACGAAATACACTGAAAATGAAATTTTACAGCATCTATTCTGTAATCTGTAGTGCAATTGTATGTAACCCTCCCAACCCTGCCTGCAACCCACTTTTGAGTCGTGACCCACCAGTTGAGAAACACTGGTTTAACATCTCATCTGAATTTTTTATTTTTTTTTAACAGTACAGCATCCCTGTCACTATCCTGGGGCCCACACAGACTGCATGTTGAGCACCCCCTGCTGACCTCAATAACACCTATAACAACTTTTTAGTTGTAAATTATGTTGTACCCTCAAACCTATCCGTCAGTGGAGTAAAAATTTTATCTTAACCCTGTTCACACATGCAACAACAAAGCGAAATGATCTCATTCAGTGTCAATAAAAGCTGGTGACATAAGCAACAGTGACTGTTGGCAGCTAGGGGCTCTATTTTTGTGACTACACTAGGCAGAGCAAAATGTGCAACAACTGTGCGCAACGTCTAATCCAATTTTCGTGCCAATGCAAGTTAGTGTGGGTGGGAGTGTTTGCACTATCTGAGGGTGTATAGTATGCGCACAAAGTATGCGATTTAACTGGAAAGGAGCGTGAGCTGCGGAAGAGAGTAACGAGTAGAGTGCTTGCTTGTTTTGAATCGCCACTTATTATACACATAAACAAAATGGAAACTCCTACTCATGTTTCTTCTGCATGTATCATCTGTGTTCAGATTTTCAAAAGATAATAAGGCCATATGGTCAAATGTGCAGTCCATAACATTTGAGGGACATCAGTACAGGGACTAGCGACATTAAGCAATAATATTACTGCATGTGTGAACGAGGCTTTAGAGGGAAAATGGAACCTTCAAGTAGCACCAGTCATTGATTACATGACTGTGATTAGTTCCTGGATTCGTGACGTGAACCCAAGTTGCCACGGCTGCTGATGTTGATGATTAAATAATGCATCACTTTGAAAAGTCCAAATGACAGGATCTAGTTTGGTGCTTGCCTGGTCAGTCATGAAAATATAAACTTTTTCACTTTGTATTTCAACTGTAGGTCCTGAACCCATGTAATAACCTATTGACCACCCAATTATTCCTTGTCTAGAAAGAAAGCTGATTATATCCAGTCTATAGTGTGCTGTGCAATAGATATTATGGAGGTTTTTTTTGTTTGCTTGTATGTTTGTTTGTTTGTATGTTTGCTTGTTTGTTTGTTTTTGTTTCTTTTATTAAATCTGTCAGACAAATAAACTGTCTTTGCATTTTAATTCTAAAAAGCAATTTACTCTCTAAGACTCCAAAGAGACTGCCAAAGTCAAAATCTGTTGAGGTGTGTGGTTTCATTGCAATAAAAACATAATCTTCAATTTCTGTACATGTTTTACATTTCCCTGTTCTCCCAATGCAAGTGTCTTTTGGCTGACTGCATGTTAAACTGCTTTAGGTTGCCCTGGGTCAAGATTGTGTGGGGAGTTGCATAGTTCACTTAATTTTAAAACTGTAACACAATGCAAGGAAGTTGTTCCTGTGGTGGAAAATATTTCATTCATATCAACACATCAAGCATCAGACACAGCCGTATGAACCACAAGTAGTATTTTAATTATTTTCTCTTATGTACCACGCCATGTCACATTGTATATGTGCTTGTTCCAATGAGGCATGTAGCTTACTATAATTTAAGTCATATGTCATAAAACAACAACTACAGCCCACATGTTCGATGGCCACTTGATAGTGCTTGTCCTTCAAAAGATTGTGTGGTAAAGAGACAGCTGTAAATTCATTGTGGTTACAGCAGTGGGAATGACTGTACTAGGCGTTTGATCTTGTTCTTGTCTCTCGCACAGTGTTTGAGTGGAAGTGGAGGCCAGATGCCTTCACTTCACAGCTTGTATTCCAGCAATCAGAAGGAATGGGAGGAAGTCAGAGTAGATTGCTGCGACTTGCGGCAACATGGTAAAGGAGCACACTGTTTCTCAGCAGTCAGAACACAATGCCCGGCAATCTCACTGTGACAAACCCCAGAGGAACATGCATGGAAGGTTCAGAGGGAAACCAAATGCAGGTCACTTTCTCTCAGTGTCTGAGATTAAGCGTGGGGCCTCCCTCTCCTCACTGTCTGGCACTTTTTTGGCTTTGGCTACCATGAGCCTTTGATCAACCTCTCAATGAACTGCAGACTACTGCCAACAGTGGGTTAGGCTATTATAATGAAATCTAATTTAGCCCCATCAAACAGCTGAGATGGAGTGATATATTAAAACCATGAACATAAGTAATGAAATAGTGCTGTGTGTTATATGAGGGTAAAGTAAGGAAAAGAGCTAATCAAGTTTTGGATGTTTTGGCAGGGCATCTCCAGTAAGGAAATTCAGTGAATTGCTCACTCATTTGAAAATTATTAAGTGGATTCTTCTTGTTGGTGTGGAGATTAAAAAGGAAGGGAGAAGCAGTGCAAGTCTGTGCACTCACATGTGTATTTGGAGTGTGTCTTTTCCCATGGCAAAGGCTGCACAGAAGTCACATCTGAAGCACTATATGGGTATTTGACAAATGGGCATGGACATGAACTTTGTTTATTTTAACATCAAGATTTTTCATTAAATGTATGTATTTGTATAACGTAAAGTGTATTTAGTAACTTTTTTATTTCACTAGTTCATTTTTATGGACCTGCAATGTGACAATTAGATTTAAAAGTACAAATATTCCATTAAGTCTCTGAATTTATATGAGGTAATGAAAATTGCATGCGCAATAATACTAAAACAATTGTGGCACATGTCTCAGTGCAGGACACTATGCAAGTGTACATAGTGTACAAATAGTTCTTCTCATTATTGTCCCAAGTCAAATTCAGTAGGAGTGCCAGAAATATTGCATGTCTAAAAATTAAACTTTGAAGAATTTTTTTTCTTTTAAACTTGCTTTGTTCACACTGCAAGGAAAAATTATGACAACATGTAAAAAATGGTAAAGCATATGTAATGTTTGTTGCTGCGGTCACTGTCGGTACAATAGTTATGCTAGGGAAATAAACCCACAAAAAGGGCATGGGGCCTGGGTAGCTCAGCCGGCAAAGATGCTGACTACCACTCATTGAGTCACAAGTTTGAATCCAGTGTCTGCTGAGTGACTCCTGCCAGGCTCTGAAAGTAACCAACATGGGTTACCTTCCTCACTGTCGCTATAAGGTGGCTCTTGCTCAAGATGGGGCACTTGATGAGTTGTGCGTGGATGCCACAGTGAATAGGCTGAGCCTCCATGTAACATGCTCAGCAAGCCATGTGAAAAGATGCACAGGCTGACTGTCTCAGAAGTGGGGGCAACTGAGATTCTTCCTCCGCCACCCGGACTCAGAGGTGATTCGCTGTGCCACCACGAGGAGTAAGAGTGCATTGGGAATTGGGCATGTCAAATTGGGGAGAAAAGGGGATACAACAACCCCCCCCCCCCCCCCCCCCCCCCCCCCCAAACACACACACACACACACAAAAAGAGCATGCGAAGGAAAACATTTGACATTCTCTGTAGTCTTTTACAAAATAGACTTGTTCATCAAGTGAAAAGCACATGGCTATAGCATTGTGGTGGCTCAAAACTAGTATGGTTTAGCACATCTCTTGAATGATGTTTACTGACGAAAAACAACTTGAATTTCTATGTGAACATTCAGACTGAGTATGTGTTGTATTTTTGCTTTGCTATACACAAGGCATAATTTAAATGTATTTAAACTGACTGACAGTTCAGAAGACTCTGGGCTGTCATCAAAGTGTTACATTTTCTATGCATAGTGTCATGTGACCAAACAACATTGCGCTGATCACAGTGGGGTTTATCTTTGGGAGAAATGCCAACAAAACTACATCTGGTGAGAAACATTACGTTTTTACAATGAAACCTGTTTGAGTCAAAAGATTAGAATTTCATCTGATATGCCATTTTAAAAAATGTGAGCAATTTATCACGAAACACCATGCTGCTAAACACAATGTACACTAATGTGTACTTTAGCGCATTTTTTCCTTAGAAATCCTACACATTGAAAATCAATGGGTTCATCCAAAAAACTGAAAATGTTTGCTTTCAGAGGCTTTTTATTGAGTTAGGGTGAAAATAAGTGCAGACAGACAGCACACTTCAGGCTAAGTCATTCACTAAATAGGGAGCAAGAGAGCATTCTATAGCACTCTGTGCAGCTAAGTGCATTCACTCCTTTAATCCAACCATAAGGTCAGTCTTAGGCTGCAGATGATGTTTGGACCACTCAACATGTTTAGCAGACATGGGACATTTGTAATCAGTACATAGATTCAGAATTTTTAATGTATTATTTTATTTTAACATGGTTGGCAGTGATTTGCTGCTGGCCATTACATTGAATCAGAATTAATTATGCTAATTTCTGAAGTAATGTCTGTAATGTCTCAAAAACATGAATAACCAACACTTGTGGAAACAATTAACTTTTTAATTAAACAAATCTGACTTTCTATAGCTTGGTATTATTTAAAATGTCACAACTTAGTCCGCAGTCCATAAATGTTGGCATATATTTTTAAGAAAACCATTTGCTCTAGAATTTTTAATTTTTTTATTTATTTATTTTTTTGCATGTTGGTGTAACTAGTTACAAATAAAAAGCGAAATATAAATGCACATAACAGTCACGCTCGGGTCTCAAGAGCACGCTGTTAAGAGACAGTGGAATTTGTTTTATATCCAGAACCCTGTACTATTATGCAGGAAATGTGATCATTTCAGTGATGCTCTGTCAACATGCAGCCGGAATGGTGAAAGACGAAGTTATTTTTTTAGGTGGTGACAGTATCAGTGAGCTCATATCATGTTTGCATATTTGTCTCTGTTTGACAGCAGCCTACAAAAGGCAGAGGCCTGGGGTTAAATCCTGATGTATTGAGCTTCCCTGTACAAGAGGAGTGACATGTTTCAGACCCACATACATCACTCTCCTTCTGTCACACATTATGTTGTCCCCTTCTCTCTCCCTCTCTCTCTTGAATTTTTTATCTCTCAATGTCTCTGTATCTCTTTTCACAAGAATTCACAAGGAGAGAGACAAGAAGATGCTCTCTTAATTTCAGTTCTCCCACTCTCCCACTTTGACTCCTTTTCTCTCTCATTTTTAGGCAGTCTTCCCCATACATAAATGTAATTTATTCTCTCTTTTTAATTCTCATATTTATTTTTGTCCATTAACTGGTGTCATGCTCAGTGGCTATCCATAACTGGAGACAGCACATTGGCAAGACAAAAACTGGAATGTGCCACCACACAGAGTAGAGAGTAGTGTGTTTGTCAGTGGAGTGTGTGCGTCGATGAAATCAGGAGAAATTTGGCAGAATCCTCCATAGAAGCTTGGCGATGAGAGAGATGTCCAGCAGACAATGCAAGCAACAGCAGAAGTGTAGTAGAAGTGTAACTATTATTTGTATGTCAAGCTGGTTTCTCGCCTCCTCCTTGCCCATCCTAACCCCGTTTTACACTGATATAACCAGAAAGAATGTGATAAAAAAATTATTTTAAATCTAGCAGTACTATGTAATGTTCAACCTCTTGTGCGAAGGTTACTTTCGCTTTCTGTTTTCATGCTCCCTATTATTGAGTTAAGCTTGCGGTAAAGCTTGACTTATCTACATGCTTGTGTCTCGTCTCTTTATTCTTATATCAACTGGCATGTAGTGAAACGGGTGGTGATTTCCACGATCAACTGTTTGTAGTGAAATCCTAAAAGACGTGTCCAAAAAACACGATGATAATCCATTCACATTAGGAGAGAAAATCTAAAGATCAGTAATACATATATCCCCAAATAAATATTTTGAATAATCATATCAGCATTCTAATCTAATGCATCTCAATTTTAACAGTAGGCTATTATGTCCCACATTAAATAGAATTGAACTTTTAACGATGCAAAACACCAACTGAACTAATCAACATGTTAATATTGTGTAGTTTGACTTTAATCGATTGCCATCTAAATTTGGTTTAGTGTCATAGGCTTATTTATGCATTATACATTTGCAGATGAAGCAGCTCAGCAAATGCCAATAGAGGTAGATTTAAAATCTTTAAAAAATGTAAATGCTAGTATTTCTAAAAGTCTGAAATAAACATATAGATTTGACAGTCTTATCTAGTTTTGTTTAAAAAAAAAAGTGTAGAACATTCTGAGAATTTATTTTCTTTCGTTCACAGAATTATAGGGCAAGGTTAATTAAAAGAAGTGCAATAATAGAAAATAATAAGCAATAATTATACATAATGGTTTTTTTTTGTTGTTGTTGTTGTTTTGTTTTTTTGGTATTTATTCATTTGATTTAATTGAATGGATTGTTTTTGTTCTGGTAATTTATATATATATAAAAAAAATTTGTTTGGTAATTTATATTTTAATTTAAAAATGTTTTAGCAATTTATTTAATTGATCAAACCTAGAGAGTGCTGCCAATATGTTTCAAAAGTAAGCTATAAATAGTATTTAATATAGTCTTGGGCTAATGTTAATGTTCTAATAAAGCACATTGTAGATTTTCTTCTAGTATTGTGTATTTCTTTTTCATTTAATACATCTTCTGCATGGAAGGTTTTGATATTAAAAAGCATACTGAAATAACTTTACAGTGGAGAGGTAGTTAGGTAATTTTGCCATGGAGCGAACACGGAGCTTGGCTTCTCTAATCCAGGAGAGTGGAGCGAGCGAGGAGCGGGAAATGGACAACCAGGAGTGGAGCTGGAGCGGAATGATTAAAGAATGCTTTGAGCGCAGAGGGGAAATTGTTGCAGCTCCACTCCACTCACATACTTTGAGTTAAACAAGTAAAGCGAGGTTAGTACTCAGCTTAAAATAAACAATCCCATGGAAACACTGATCATGTCAGTTGAGTGTGCCAGCGAAACATGAGGGATAGAAAATGACAAAACAAACAATATAAACCTGCGGGCTTACCAGAACCGTGACAGCAAAAACACATATTTACATTATAAGTACATTGTAGTACATGCTTAAGCACAGTAGTTAATGGCATCTAATATAAAGTGGGTCAATTAATTTTTATTAAGTAATTATTTTGTCTATCTGTTTAAGGCTACGTCCACATTAATCTGGATATATTTGAAAAATTTGTATTTTGATTTTTGAAACACTCTCTGTCCACATTGCCATTTTCAAGTGTTTTCCACAAGTTGCTCATTCACACTAAACTGTACGAAAATGCTTAAATCCCCTTATTGCGCATGCAAAAAATTGCGTATGTGTATGAGCTCCGTATGGGTGCACAGTTTGTTTAGATCAGTTTTACTATCAAATATAATTAATAATTAATGTTTATTAATTATTGATTAATAATTAAATTAAATAATATAATTTAATTTGTTAAATTCTATCCTCGGGGCACCACTCTTTTACAAGAGAAAAATTATAGTAGGTGACTGATCAAGTCTCATAAAATTCTACCCTGAAGATTGAGTATTTTGATTGATAATCAAAATAATCAAAAAGGGGAAGAAGTTAGTCAAATTATTGCCATACAAATCCAACAGCAATCTGGTTACAGTTGGCTTCTAACAACAACAATTTAACGATCCTGAAGTAATACGGGAGTTCTTGACGTGGCAGAGGCTGGCTTCAACACAATATTCAAACAAAACAACTAGGAGTACTTATTATAATATAACAAGATTTATTATAATCAAACAGCAATGAACACTGCCAATACTAGATGAATATAATACAAAAACATAAAATGGAAATCCTAACTAAATTGTGGAGCTATGCGCTAGTGTGTGTGTGTGTGTGTGTGTGTGTGTGTGTGTGTGTGTGTGTGTGTGTGTGTGTGTGTGTCTAGGTTCGGTAACAAAGACACAAAATGGCAGACTAAACTCCATGTGTGGAGCAAGTTTCAAAATGGCGAACTGAATTCAAAATGGAAACTAGTTTCCCAAATGGAGGATTAGACCGAAAAGGGCGGAGCCAAAGATTATTTGAAGGTGTAGGGAAAGAAAGATGGCTGGATCAGATCCAGAACAATAGAGCTTATACCACGTGTGGGTGGTATATGGGCAGACACACAAAGAAACTGAACAAAACAGGCGGGAGAATTTGGAAAACACCAGCCTGATTCGAACATAAACCGTGGTGCTGCTCGCTCTGTGAATTTCAGTGAGTGTGAGAGAGAGCGAACAAACAGGGGCTCATGCAATTTAACAGAGCCGGTAACAGCGCGATTGAATCGTTAGTTCAGATCACTCAATCAAATAATCACCCAAAATTCACCCAAAAATGACGATCTCATGAATCAACACAGCAAAGGATCATAGTTTAACATACAAATGTAAACAAAACATATCCTGTGTGATTTCAGCAGGGTTGTCCATTTGAATTCCTGTTGCATTGAGCGGTCAGGAGAAAACGATCTGGATTCGGTCCTTTGTCTTACGTCAGCGAAAAGACGTGTCTCTGCATTATTTCTTGGGTCCGGTGATGGAGAGAAATTGCAGGGAGTTAGTCAACGTCGATAGAAAACGATTGAGAAGGGAAGCTGGTCGCCTTTTCAGTTTTCTAAACAAATTCACTGTTGTCTCGCAGTAAAAAATTAAATGAACCAGTTGTAAAACTACACGACAGTGTCCAGTAAAGCACAGAAGTCTATACATCTCCCTACCAACACTGACATTAACCTTGTGGACAAGGTCTCCCAAAAATTTTATGAGCGGAGCATGGGTTTTGGGCATGACTGCCACTGGGAGTGTTGGAGTCTTCCCGGTGTTCTTCCCCCAGCCTACGAAGTAGACTCTGGCGGTTGAGGGGGGAAGGGTCTGGCCTAGTCATGTTGGCGGATTGTCACAATTGGGCCCCTTGTGGTCATCGTCTGACCCTTTGGGGAAACAGCGAGAAGCATTGAGGTGCTTCATCATGTCCGTTAGTTGTTTCTGGAGGAGGCTGACCTTCTGCTTTGATCCCTCAGATCCCTCTCTTTGGGAGGCCCCACACAATTCCCTTTGTTTCCATTCCAATGTCTGGGGTTCTTCTCAAACCCGACATTCCTTTTCTTTGGAAAGTGTTTCCGTTCTTGGGGCTCTTGCTGAAACTGGGAGTGTGGTCATTCCCTTGGTTCCTCCAACCCACGTGGATGGGCACGCGTTTTGGGGCTGTTGCTTTTTGGGGCTGTTGCTTTTCTGCGTACTCTGGGTTGAGGCAATTCGTAGCCCTCAAGCTCTAAGTCTGTCAGTATGCAACCTGTTGGAGGGTGTGGTAGGTAGCTTTGTAGCTCCTGTGACCTCCAATGGCAGCATCGTGGGCATGTAGCAGCATCACCCCCCTATGTTTGGAGCCTCCCAGGGAGTATTATAGGCGTTTACCTGGGAGGCTCCAAACACTTATGTTGGATGCGGATGGCGCTGAGGGTGGCTGATGTTTCGTCAGTGTATGGCAAGTACTCCTCACTCAGAACCCTACAAAGCCTTGGGTAACTGTCCCGAATGCGCGGCTGTTGAGTCTCGATGAAAGCGTGGACACTTCTGGAAGTTGTTTACCAGATAAGCTTCAATTTCTCACGTGCTGAAGCATGAGGCAAGACAGCAAGACAATGTTCGATTTCCCTGAGGTAATCGTTGACATTTGAATCTTGGCTTGCTGGGTTTTATTAAGAAGATGACGTCATTGGTCATAGGCCGCTTTTGACCAATGATGTTTGAGATTGAGTCCATGGGCGGGACTTCCGTCCGGCTGTGAAGCATTCTGGGAAACCGAGTTCAATGTCTCACCTTTGATCATAGAACAAAGAGTCATGCTGTCTCTACTACCATTTTCAGTGGGGCAAGGCCCTACAGCTCAAATGTATCTGTCCTCAAGTTTCATTGTAAACTTCTTGTTGCCTTTGAAGGAATGTATTGTGAAGGTTGTACAAAGTAACATTCATCTTTAACAACGCTTTCAAAGTGAATAACAGACACAACAACGCTGCTACAATGTGGGATGAATGGATGACATTACTGTGTCACATGACAACAAATACCTCATCGTTTTCACATATCTCCATCTTCCCCATTCAGACTACAACTTGAAGACAGTGTTTTCAAATGTATCCACTTGGGAGAGAAAATCTGTTTTTGTCTCAGTGTGGACAGAAGGCCAAAACATAGAGAAAAATATGCATTTTCAAACGAAAACACATTAGTGTGGGCGTGGCCTCAGCTAACTTCTGATGCTATTTTTGTCTACAAGCCAGTATAAACAAGTACATTTATACAAACATGCACAAAAAATGGGACATCAGTAGGTGATATAAGCACTATTCTGTCTTATCCAATGGACTAATGACCATCTGTGGTCTCCTCAAAAGACTTCATTGAATAAACAAATCTCAATCCCTTTTCCTCAAAGGCTCCATTTGCTCTTATATTACTGGCCACCTATATACATGCCCTGTAGGATGTAGACTGTTCTATCTATTTAACCAGTTTTCCTAGTAACAGTGTCAAACATAAAGTCCCAATCTAAACCCAAGTCCCTAACCTGGCCTCCCACGGCCTCCTATGACTTTCAGCAACTCTGCCACAGGAGTAGGAGCCATCCTTTCCCAGCAGCAGGGGAAACCACCCAGACTCCACCCATGAGCCTACTTCTCAAAGAATCTCAACTCAGCGGAACAGAGCTATGACATTGGTAACCGTGAGCTTCTGGCTATAAAGTTGGCTCTAGAAGAGTGGCGACATTGGCTTGAGGGGGCCCAATTCCCTTTTCAGGTACTCACTGACCATAAGAACAGGCTCGTCGCCTGAACCCTCGCCAAGCACTATGGGCACTCTTCTTCTCTCGCTTCAACTTCACTATCTCCTATCATCCAGGTGATAAGAATGTCAAAGCTGATGCGCTTTCTCATCTCTATACTTCAGAAGAAACCCAGGAGACTCCAGATACCATTCTTCCTTCCAACGTAGTTGTGAGTCCGATTCAATGGTCCCTGGATGATGACATCGCTGAAGCATCCGCCACTGAGCCAGCTCCGCCCAACTGTCCAGCTGACAAGACCTATGTACCCTCTTCCCTGTGACTAATTGTATTCACCCAGGGATCAATAGGACCCTCTCACTCCTCCAGGACCGGTTTTGGTGACCATGTATGCAACAAGATGTTCATAGGTTCCTTCAGGGATGTGTTGAATGTGCCATCTCCCGAACCCCGCGCCAACTTCCAGCTGGCAAACTCCTCCCTCTGCCCATTCCTCGTCGTCCCTGGTCACACGTAGGAGTCGATTTTATCACTGACTTACCTTCCTCTGAGGGTTTTACTTGCATTCTGGTAGCAGTTGACCGTTTAAGGCCTGCAAGTTACACCCCCTCAAGGGACTTCCCACCGCCCTAGAAACCGCGGAAACTCTATTCAATCACGTTTTCCGTAATTACGGAATCCCTGAGGATATCGTCTCTGACCGAGGGCCTCAGTTCATCTCCCGAGTCTGGAAGGCCTTCTTTTCGCTCCTCGGGGTAACCGTCAGTCTCACCTCTGGTTACCATCCTCAGAGTAATGGGCAAACAGAAAGGAAGATTCAGGAGAATGGTCGCTTCCTCAGGACCTTCTGCCATCACCGTCAGAATCGCTGGAGCCGTTTTCTTTCCTGGGCAGAATATGCACAAAACTCCCTACGTCAATCCTCCACTAATCTTACTCCATTCCAGTGCATATTGGGCTACCAACCTCCTCTATTTCCATGGTCCGGTGAACCATCCGAGTTACCTGCCGTCGACTACTGGTTTAAGGAGAGTGAGAGGGTCTGGGACTTGGCCCACCACCACTTGCTACGGGCTGTGCACCGCCAGAAAAGTTCCGCTGACGCCCGGAGAGCACCCACTCTGGCCTACCATCCTGGGCAGAAGGTGTGACTTTCCACGAGGGACATCAGACTTCGCCTCCCGTGCAAAAAGCTAAGTCCCCGTTTCATTGGTCCCTTCACTATTTCCAAACAAATTAACCCTGTCACCTTCCAACTCCAGCTCCTACCAGAGTTCCGCATCCACCCTGCTTTCCATGTTTCTCACCACCTCACCACCCGTCCCTCTCTCCTCCCTCCTCAGAATCAGATCCTGCTTATGCTCCACCCCAGCCTCTACTCCTGGAAGACAGACCGGCCTATGCAGTCCGAGACATCCTGGACTCTCGACGCCGCAGGGGTCGTCTCGAATACCTCATTGATTGGGAGGGATAAGGTCCAGAGGAAAGATCTTGGGAACCTCGGGATGACATCCTGGATCCCACCCTTCTTTCCCACTTCCACGATACCCACCCAGGTCGTCCAGCTCCTCGTGGTCGAGGTTGCCCACGGCGCCGGGTTTCACATCCCTCTGGAGCGGTCCGTGGAGTGGGGGGGGGGGGGGGGGGTGTAATATCACAGTTCTACCTGACACTCCCAGCTCTAACACTCTTCAACCCCTCTCCCCTGAGTATTAATCATCCGCACCTGCAACTCGTATCCTCTTCAATCAGCTCCACATCATATAAGCTCTACTCTCCTTTCACTCTCTGTCTGGTCTCGACTTCGATTACCGACTCACTTACCTGTCTCCACGTAGTTTCGCGCCATTGACGACTTCCCTATTACTCCTCTCCATCACTCCTGAGTCTCCAAGCTCTAATCTCCTTAGCTTTACTCTCCTACGCCTCAGAGTCTCCAAGCTCCCATCACCCACGCTCCAACGACTTCATCCAGAGATCTTCGCTCCATCATACCCAAGTCTACATCTCAGGTTCTTCCCTATTACCCTTATCTGTTCAATAAACTAAACCTCCGGGTTCAACACCACCTCCGAGTCTGAGTATCTGTAACAGATAGATCGGTTCCTGCTGCCACAAAGCTGACCCGCCTGATGAAATTGAGTTTAAAATGGGACCAACAAGCCGCATCCACAATTCTGTCAGAATCCTTATGCCACCAACAATCCTCCCATTCCACATTCTACCATCAATAGTGCTGATAGTACACTACAAATTATTTAGGAAAATTTAAAGCCAGACCTTCCGTGAGCTCCAATGTTGTTAATTGATGGTACAGTATATTCTTCTGCTGAAGAGATCAGTCTGTATTATTACAACTTAATTTTCCCAAAAATTGTGTTTAATGGTGGAATAAATGGTTTCGAACTACACTACCAATGATCCTGAAAGGGAAAATTCACCAATCAGAGATTCGTGGGAGAAGAGCCCAGCAGCAGCCATCCACTTCCATGAGACATTGCGAATGACGCAATCAACACTCCCAAACAACTTATAGGCAACTTAGAATATTTTCCAAAATATTTTAAATATATTGATGCTATACTTATAATCAATAACGTGATTCGCATTGCTAATGGGATTGCATTTCATTCCCTCATGTTAAGTGCACAGTATCGTACCTTTGTCTTTTTGTCCAATTTTCAAATACATTTTGCTTCACATCAAAGTTGTGATATAGATTGGAGCTGGTTGTTTTTGTGCTTAGAACTCTTTTATGAAGTACTTGTGAAATCCCTATGGAAAAAAATACTCTGGATCAAAAATGGCTGAAAGAGTGGGCGGGCACTTTTCCGCTCTATAATGCCACTAGGACACTTCACTGTTATTATCACTCTGCATGTCTTTGTTCACAGCATTCCAATATGTTACTTGGCGCAATGCTTGATCTTGCTTTGGGTTTTAAGATAACAAAATATTTTTTGTATCATATTGTATATAAAACAAGTTAATCAATATTAAATTCTTGTTAATACAGCTGTTATATAAAAGCATCTTCATACTCACAGTCGTGCTGTTGTACTTAATTTCACCAAGGCTATGATACAGTTTTTGTGGAAAAAGTTAAAACTCATAGAGAGAGCTTTGACTTTATTTATATGCACTTCTCTGTTCAAATAAATCAGACAAGGAATAGAAATACTATGTCTTCTGCCTCTCTCTCTCTCTCTCTCTCTCTCTCTCTCTCTCTCTCTCTCTCAGATTCATATACATATGAATCAGCTGAAAGGAAAACTTGATACTAAATGGAGATCTCAACTTTCTATAGCTGAAGATATTTTTCCATCTTGGAGACTTCTGTATAAACCTCCCATTTCTAAAAAGTGTGGAGATCTTCAGTGGAGATTGATCCATTGTATTTTAGCTACAAACCAGTTTGTCGCAAAGGTGAATGAAAATATTACTTCGAATTGTCCATTCTGTAATGCTTTTGATACTGTTTTCCATATGTTTTGTGATTGCCTTAGACTTGTTTCTATTTTTGTACTGTTAAGAAAAATAATAACAAAATTAGGTTTTCTGTATACTAATAGCTTATTTATATTGGGATGTTGTTATAGGAAATCTTTACAATTGCTAAATTAGCAATTCTGAAATCTCATCAGGCAAAAAATACAGGAAAAGGTATTTGTATGGTAGCTTTATTTACATCTTTAGTGGTGTCACGATTCACTGTTGTCTGCCCTGTGTTTTACCTCTGTCATCTGTTCCCCATGGACTACACTTCCCATCTGTGGCACGGTGAAGGTCGGGAGCGGGGCGTGATTACGCACGCCCGGTCCCGTATTAGGTTAATTAAGCCGTCAAGAGGGATAAAGGCCACTCGCGGACGGCAATGCGGGAGAGAGAGATCGTTTACGGACATGTCCGTTGTCTTATGTGTTTGTATTTTGAGTTTTCCATTAAACCTATGATTTATATGTTAAGCCGGTTTCTCGCCTCTTCCTTACCCATGAGTGTGAACTGTTTTACACCATCATCCCCTTCTCTGATCACCTCCAGCTGTTCCTTATTGTTTCTCACCTGTGTTTAATGTTCTCATTTGTCTTTTTTTATTTAATGCCCTGATTTCTGTTCAGTATTGTGAGTTGTTAAATGTAATGTTGGATGTGTTTATGCCTGAGCCCATCGTGGATGTTTTCTCGTGTTTATATCTTTTGTTTTCCCATCGTGGATGTTTTGTTTGTTCCTGTGTTCACCATTCATTTGTCTTTGGTTAATTTTCAATAAAGCTGCACGTAGATCTTCACTCCTCGTCTGCCCGTTCGTTACAAGTGGAATCACATGTGGTTATAGAATATACATATTATAATCACATTGATAATGTTCTTTTCTTTGAATGGAGATGGTGTGTTAAGGAAGCACTGGTTACAGTGAATGAGTTTGGAAAGTTGGTTTTTAATTTGTAATATATTTTATTTATTGAGTGCTTGAATTGTGAAAAGTAAAAAAAAAAGTCTCTCTCTCTCCAAGTGTGTGCTTGAATACACATGATTGTGCTCTCACCCCACCATCTTGGAGTCGTTTAGTCTGGGTCTCACTGTGTACGATGGAGGATGGGGCAGTTTGTGTGCTGTAGAGCGTGTCTTAAAGTTTACCCTCAGCGTCTCCTTCGAAGGAATGTGGTGACTTGCTGCCTCAATAATCCAACACCTGCCTTTAGTAAACCCAGTCTAGAATTGACCACAGACCTCCCAGGTCAGCCAACTCATCTCTTAACACTTAGCTGAGGTCTGTACAGTGACTGAAGGTCTTGCATTCATTCCTCTAATGAATGAAATGCACTTTGCATTTGTGTTCAGAGATTTGTTTTTTTTACTGGAAAGTAAGAAATATGTTTTCCTGTGGATAAGGTTGAAGGGAAGTGTAAAAAGACAGCACATCAATCAAGTAAATGTGGCAGCCGATACTGATTTAGTAGATTTGGCTATAAGTTCTGTTTTCATGGCATATTTCTACCCCCTGTTCTTTTTAAATTGCTTTGAATAAGTTGAGCTGACTTAAATACATGCAAGCAATATTAGTCTTTCAAGATTGTATCAGCCAGCAAGAACTGATTGAATTACCCCAGAATGGGTCTTAACCAAATGTTATGATGCCAAATTTTTGAAATACTGCATTTTATGCAAGCACACTTTTCGCTCACTGTATGCCATTGCTGTGATTAATTATTTCCTTTTAGATCCCATCAATCCCACAATTAAAAAAAAAAAAATGTTTTTACCCTACTTTTAAAAAAAAAAAAAGTTTTTACCCTAGTCCTTTTAAACTAAATTCACACAGTTTTTAGGAGTTTATCTTGTCTAGGTAGGACACATTCAAGATGGTCCAGGCCTTAAATTAAAATTTTTAAGACATATCTTGACAAATCATGAAATTCAGAATGATCCTGATGTAACAATGGAATGCAGACACTGAGTTAACATGATAAGCTTTTTGTCACATAATGACATATCAAAGGTCAACGAGTGTCTGCTTAAGCGACAAGAGAGCTTCAGGATGTCATAGATGGGATGTTCCTGATTTTCATAGCTGTAGGCAGATCTTAAATGTGAGAGGGGTGAATAGAAAGGAGAAACCAAAATAGAGAGTGGAAGAAGGAGAGTGAAAGAGTAAAAGAGAAAGATGACCAGGTGTTGGTATTAGGTGTAGGGTGTCTACAGATTGCTTGGAGCAACAGATTTCTCATTGTAATTTCTCACCTGATCTGAGGTATTGTCCCTGAAGCTATCACCTGAGCAGAGTTCATCTGCAGGTTCTGTCTCTAATACAAGGTCATCCATTACCAAGTTGAACACTCATAAGTAAACAAATTCATCAGCATAGCAAGGCTGTTGTGGTATCCTAGCAGGTGGTGTAATAAACAACATTTAGAATCATTCTTGCCACAGTTCTGTCATTGGAAAGCTACCTATTTATGCATTATCACATGAGAAGAGTGATTTTGTTCCACATATCATCACAGCTGTGATTGAGCCCAAGGCTGTTAGTTTGTGCATTTCCTCTCCACCAGCAAAAATAGTCAAAAAAAGAAGCCAAATCAGAAATCACATCTCCACCCTCTGCACTGCACATATTGTTTTGAAAAGTGTTTAGTATGTAAACGAATCAGTGTTCCCTGTCAAAAAGCTTTGATGCTGTGCTGATTTAGCGCTTTTGGAATAACTTTAGGTGTGGCCAGCTGTGAATATGTGTCAATTAAATTTACCAGAATTTTTAGCCTCTGCTTGTGACATCATTGGATGCACCTGTAGCAGGGCTATAAATAGATGCATCACAGGTGCATCGTCAGATCTTTTGTCTTGAGATCATTTTGTGTGTGTTGTGCTTCTTGACTGTCAGAACTTTCTACTGTTAGGAGTTAGAATTGTTAGGCAGTGCGCAGAAACCTTTCTCTTTCTCTTTTCTTTAAAAAAAAGAAGAAAAAGAATGACTGATAAACAAAGCAAGTGGTGTGTGTTCCCATGTTTGCGCTCTATGGCTGAAACGGACACACACCAGTTTTGTTTTGTGTGTTTGGGGGAAGAGCATGCTGCTCTTGCGGGTGCAAGCATTGCAATCTGTTTACAGTCAAAATGATTCACACTCGTCTCGCTTCTTCCAAGAGCCAGCGCCCACACTTTCATCGTGGGGCTCTCTCATAGATTTGGATGAGGAGCAAGAGACGGGTTCGTCCCTATCGCTCACTCTCTCCCCGGATCCAGCTGATCCTTGTCGTAAGCCTGAAGTGCGCTTGGCGCCTCTTCGGTTCACGAGGGGGATGCTGATCCTCTGATCATTCCACGCAAAATAATAAAGTGGCTGAGGAATTACTCAAGGTGGATACTCGGGTTGTGGAAAGGCTACAGTAAGACTGGCCACACAAACAAGAGACCCCCCAAACGCTCCAAACTAGAAGACAGATTGCTGTCTGGAGGCAAAAAAAAAGGAAGGGAACGCTATATCAGTCCTTTGATGACCTCCATGACGAGCTCTCTCGTTCATGGTGGAAACCTTAAACTTCCCGTGTCTTCATGCCCTTGATATCGACATATCGTGGGTGCTGAGGCACAGGGGTTTTCAGTGATGCGCCGGTAGAAGAGACACTTGCAGGTTATCTTTCACCTGGCTCGGCATCATCACTAAAGAGACCCACTCTCCCCACAAAGCCGTGTAGAACCACATCCACACTTGTGGGGAAGGCTTATCAGGCAGCAGGGCAGGCTGGTGCTGCCCTGCACACTATGGCAGTGTTACAGGCGTACCGGGCTGATCTGTTGAAGGACCTGAGTGCGGGCACCACGGTCGACGAAGAAGCTTTATCTGAGCTTCGCCGATCCACGGATCTGTCTCTCCATTCCTTCCTCGCCGCAATCAGGGGGAGGGGCTGTCGGCCACCCAGCCCTGCCCTGGTCCTTCTAGAAGGGAGGCTCAAAAGCAAAACATGGCGAGTTGCGCTCCCCCTCGTAGAGTGCAGAAGCTACTGCCAGATGTTTCTATGTGGGTTCTAAGAACAGTAGAAAAATGCTACAGAATTCAATTTGATTGCCAAAAATGCTACAGAATTCAATTTGATTGCCGTCCTCCACATTTCAATGGCGTTGTCTCCACTACCATGAAACCGGAACAAGCATGTCTACTGTGGAAAGAACTGCAAAATCTCTTGGTCAAAGGGGCCACAGCACATGTTCCCCTTCCAGAGAAAGAGTCTGGTTACTACAGCAGATACATCCTGGTTCCCAAGAAGGGTGGGGGGTTGCGTACGATTTTAGACCTCCGAGGCTTGAATCACGCAATCAGGTCGTTCAAGTTCAAGATGCTAACTGTCAAGACGGTTGTGTCTCAAATACAACATCACGATTGGTTGGTCACGATCGATCTCATGGACGCCTATATTCATATAGAAATTCTGCCACAACACAGGAAGTTCCTGAGTTTCCAATATAGGGTTGTTCCATTCAGCCTAGCCCTATCACCCTGCACATTCATGAAATGCATGGATGCAGCACTGGCTCCTTTGCGACTTCGGGGCATCAGCATTCTGAATAACATAGACGATTGGCTGATACTAGCACAGTCACAAGAACTGGCAATTTAGCACAGGGATATCATTTTAGCTCATCTGGTTTCTCTGGGTCTGAGACTCAACGTCAAAAAGATCATGATGCGGGCACAATTGTCTCCCGCTCGAATCGTGTCCATTCAGAACCCCCTGAGCAAAGTCAGGCTAGGCCAAGGTTGCACAGTTCATCAGTTCATCAACGAATACTAGGCATCATGGCATCTGCGTCCTCAGTGATCCCATTGTGCCTTCTGCACATGAGACTGTTTCAGTTGTGGCTCAAAGCCAGGGGATTTCATCCAAGGGCCAGTCCCCTAAGGTAGATAAGGGTTACACGCCGCATGCTTTGTACCCTTTCTATGTGGTTCAGACCCCGTTTCCTCACTTTGGGTCCCACTCTAGGTGCGTCTTTTCATCGCAAGTTGCTAATGACAGACGCCTCCTTGACGGGCTGGGGTGCGGTCTTAAGTGGTCGTCCAGCTCAAGCGGAATGGGAGGGTCATCAGCTCGATTGCCTCGAGTTGATGGCGGTATTTCTGGCTCTGAAATACTTCCTCCAGTATTTGAGAGGCTGCCATGTCCTGGTGCGGGTGGACAACACAGCAGTAGTCTCTTACATAAACCATCAAGGAGGTCTACGTTCACACCAGCTCAACAGACTGGCATGGCACATTCTCCTTTGGGCCCAGGACAAGCTCCTGTCAATCAGAGCAGTTTATATCCCTGGATGCCTGAATGTGGGAGCAGATTTGCTGTCCAGATAGAAAATACTGACGTGGTAGTGGAAACTCTACCCTGAGGTAGTGGAACAAATCTGTGTGAGATTTTAAAGAGCAGATGTGGACCGATTCGCCTCCCAACAGACAGCGCAATGTCCATTGTTAGCTGGCACATGCCCCGCCACTCTCAGGGTTTACTCTATCGGCTTGCCATGCCTTGATTGACAAGGTGCCATTTGGGAGACATCCTCTGCTCGCTCGCTTCGTTCGTGGAGCCATGCGACTAAGACCTCCTGCTAGGACCAGGATTTCTTCATGGGACTTAGCAATAGTCCTTGAGGGTCTGGTTGAGACCCCCTTCGAACCTCTAGAGTCAGCATCTGAAAAACTTCTGACTCTCAAGATGGTTTTTCTTATGGCAATTACTTCTCTAAAAAGAATAGTCTTGCCAGCCTGCCTAGATTTTGCCCCAGGAATGGTTAAAAGCAATTTTGCACCCTCATCCTGACTACCTGCCTAAGGTTTCTTTCTCGACTGTACATCCGGTCACTCTCAAAGCCTTCTGCATCCAATGATGTCACCAGCAGAGGCTATAAATTCTGGTCAATTTCATTGATGTGTTGCACACATATTCACAGCTAGTCACACCTAAAGTTGTTCCCAAAGTGCTAAATCAGTGCAGCATCTCGTTCCGCTTTTATCAGGGAACAGAGGTTACAGTTAAGTAACCCGAGATGTTTTTGAATGAATCGTTTCATTTAACGACTCATTTGTGACATAAAAGATCTTAATTTGTCATCAAAACTGGCTTAAATATGCAATAAATTTTTAACTTAAAAAAGTTAAAAATTGAAAATGAATCAAAATCCCCATTATTTGTAAAGCCACAAGCATGGAGATGTGGAGAGATACAAATACTGTAATGAAGTGTTCCAGTCCTGTTGGACTATATAAACCCTTTTCCACAATCAGGCCAAACAGTTCTGAGCATGGTGAGGAAAGTATTCTGTAGCATTCCCACTTTAGCAGGGTTCAGCATAGTACAATTACAAATCGTTCACGGCCAGATCTTTTTGTCACGTTAAGCTAACCGTTCAGCCCGATGCTGGAAAAGTGGCAATATTATCACCCTTGGACTGCCGATTTTCCAATCAAATTCAAGGACCAGATCTAAGGCCACGTCTGCTCTAATTCGTTTTCATTTGACAGATGACAGATGAAGCTACATTTACGCCTCTCATCCACACTGGAATGGCATTTTCCTCCAAAGAAAACTAAGACTCCATAACAGCACACTTTGGAAAATAATGCCATTAGGAAAATGAAAACAGAGGTTTCAAACTTAAACAGATTAGTGTGGATGTGGTGTAACTGTTGTGTAATAAATGCAAATTAAGACGTATTTTTCAGGTTGTTTGCTCATCTGAAGTTTCCTCTCGGATATTTTAGAATATTTGTAAATCGGATCTTTTTAAGATGTTAATAGATCTTTATTAAAATGCGATGCTTTCCAGATGAAGCGCTCCTAATTAGACATCTCAGAGATGTACGTGTGCTATCTAGGTCTTTTTATTTCCATTTGCATTTTAAATCTGTGACCCTGTGGACTTTTGTAACAATTTACAAAGCAGAGACTACAACATAATAGAGGATCAATGTCTTGATTCAGAACCCCATTCTTCATTCTTGTCCCATGCTGTTTTGAATTGAATGTCCCCACACTTCACACACTCATTTTTCTCTTTCTCCTTATCATGTCACCTCCCACTCTAGAAGTGAGTTAGCGAAGCATTAGAGAGCAGCTTTTAATGGATTTGCATACAATCCTGAACTTTTGGTCAAGACTTGACAGCTACAATTGCCTCACAATTACCCACTGCTCTAAACATGTGTTTTGATATAGCCAAATGGTGATAAGCCAGTCTGAGCTTCATCTAGACTTGTTTTGGAGGAGAAACAATCCCTTATAACAAAGTAGAATTGAGAAAAATGCCCTCCTCCCCCCTCTTGCAATGATGGCTTGAATAGTAGGGCAAGATTTTGTGAATAGTGACATGCCTATGAAGAACCGTTGAACCTGAATAAGCCAGTTTAACTGGCCTTACAGGAGATTTGGCAGTGTAATGTTTCTTTAATGCTGTGTGACAGTGAACAAGAGAGAATGTTGTAATGAGATATGTAAGAAACTAAATGTGCTACATGCCTCGTTGTTTAAGTATGAAACTTTCATTTTTAAATAGTTTGTCCTTTATGACACTGAGTGTTTCAGTTAATGGACAGGAGACCAAGAAGGACACAATATTTTGAGAAGTGTCATATGAACTTTAACCTGAGAGTATTCGGCATTCGGCCACTCCCATTGCCCATGAACAGACCCATGCAAGTGACTTGGATCATCAGATGCAACTTCGTTGCAAAGCATTCACTTTCATCAGAACTGCTCTTCCATCTTTATCATCACATACTTCCAGCAGCATCCAATTTTAATTTTCAACCTGCCCACTTTAGCAATTCAATCACTAGCACTTTACCTCCACTACAGAGGTTCACAATCCCAAAATCCTCTCGATCCACACTTCGTAGATAACAAAAACAAGCAGTTTCCCGATTCCGGTTCCTAAAACACCTCATCTCCATTCTGAATAAATTCGGCATCTCAGAAAAACTATATTCAAGCCATTCCTTCCACATCGGCACCACAACCACTGCAGCCCTAAAAGGCCTGCCTGAGAATCAAATACAATTACTGGGCCATTGGACATCCGACGCTTACCTTAGCTAAATCCGTTCCAACAGTCTTCATATCACAATTGCACAACAAGGTCACGTCTCCTTATAGGTATCCACAAATTCCAATCCACCAGAACCAACATCAGGCTCCCCCTCTCAACCTCTGTGGTCGTGTACATGGGCAAAAGTCTTTCTCCTCCTTCTCCTCCGGGAGGCTGAAGTTGGCAGCGCACACTCTAAGATGGACGAAGCTGGCAACGTTGGCTCTGGGACGGACGAGGCTGGCAATGCTTGTCCTGGGAAGGATGAAGCTACCAGCTCATTGGCCGTGGCAGAAGTGGACATTGGCTCATTGGCCGTGGCAGGCATGGGCGTTGGCTTGTCGCACATGATGTGGGATGCTGGCTCGTCGACGATGACGTGGAACTCTGGCTCGGCGGTCATGATGAGGAACTCTGGCTCAGCATCTTGGATTTTCTCTTCGGAGCCGAGCTAATTAATTGAGAAATAAGCCATCTGTATTCCCACAGCTTCCATTCACTTCTGCTGGATCCTTATGGCACATTACAGCAGCTTTCTCCCCTCTCTGCACAGGTGCACTGCAGAGATCACCTCTGGGTGCTTCGGCAGATGTACTAAGAATATATTTTAAGAGTATTTTCCACCTAAAAGTGTATATTCTAAAAGAACGGCACACATCGGAACATCTTTTTAAAGATGCGTCTTTTTACAGATGCCTTTGTGTGTTATTCCTGGATGCGGTCGATATCTCTCGCATACAGACAGCCACAATCGCTGTCTTTCGTGTCCGGGCGCTGCCCAGGCTGAGACATTTTTCGTGGATGCGTCATGCCTTCATTGCGAGGATATGACCATTGTAAAGCTGCGCGACAACCACAGCGGCTCCTTGTCTCGGTCCTTCTACCCACGGGTATGAGGCCAGCGCGGCTAGCACTGGGGCCGATTTGGGGACCACAATGGGACCATCTCTGCTGGGTAAATCCCCATGGACCTCCCATTCCCCAGCATGCTCAGTTAGGCTTCCGGATGAGTGTGCCGGCTCATCTCAGGGCTAGTTCAACCTCTTGTTCGGTGCCCGCAAAGGTGATGAGCTCTCGAGCGCATCATCAGAGAGCAGGCTTGTCCAGTCAGATGCGAAAGCCTCGGCCGGGCTTCTTTGTGTGAGGTTGCCCAGTCATACACTGACGTGGAAACGACTGACGTGCTTTCCCGGGCAGCCGCGAGTGGAACCCTCCGCTCTCCGCTGAACCCTCACGGCTCAACGATTGGTATCTGGGCTTGCGGTGCCGCTCACAGCCACGCCCCGCCCCAGTTCCTTTCTTCCCAGAAGTACATGAAGAGCTGACAAGATTGTGGACTGCACCTTTTAGTGCCCGGTCCCGATCTTTCAGCTCTCCTGCCCTAACTACCCTCGATTGTGGGGCGGCCAAGGGCTACTCGCCGATACCTACAGTGGATAAGGCACTCGTAGTGCACCTATGCCCACAGATCACCCCCCACCTGGCGTGGGCGCTCGAAGCTCCCGTCTAGCGCCTGTAGGTTTACGTCATTCCTGGCGGCCAAATCCTATGGTGCTGCTGGACAAGACGCCTCTGCCCTGCACGCCATGGCTATCCTGCAAGTCTACAAAGTCAAGGCACTGAAAGAGCTGCACGAGGTAGTTCCGCCCCAGGATCGATGCAGGGACTGCTCTCTGCGACCGACCTCGCCCTCCGGGTGACGAATGTCACAGTGTGGACTCTCGGGTGGGCGATGTCCACCTTTTTGGTCCAGGAGCACCACCTTTGGCTCAACCTGGTCAAGATGAGAGAGGCCAACAAGGCATGGTTCCTCAACACTCCATTTCCCAGGCTAGCCTATTCGACGACACCTTCGGGGACTTTGCCCAGCAGTTCTCGGCAGTGAAGCAGCAGACAGAGACCATCCTGCCCAGAAAGTGGTGTGACACAAGACCCGCACCCTGTCTGCTCGTCGACAAGGGCGTCCCCCTATGGGGGCTACACCGGCTCCGCTGCAGCCCACCCCAATGGCTGAAATGAAGAACGGGTTTTACAGTCCCTACTTCATTGTACCAAAAAAGGCGGTGGGTTGTGGCCAATCTTGGACCTACAAGTACTTTACACAGTCTCCCATTCAAAATACTGACGCAAAGGTACATTCTAACGAGCGTCCGGCATCAAGATTGGTTTGAGGCGGCAGACCTAAAGGACGCGTACTTCCACAGCTCGATTCTACCTCAACAAAGACCCTTCCTGCAGTTTGCATTCGAGGGTCGGACATACCAGTACAAAGTCCTCCCTTTTGGACTGTCCTTGTCCCCTCGCGTCTTCACGAAGGTCGCAGAGGCTGCCCTTGCCCTGCTAAGGGAAGTGGGTATTTGCATTCACAACTACCCCGATGACTGGTTAATCATAGCTCACTCTCGAGACGTGTTGTGTGCGCACAGGGACCTGGTGCTCTCGCAACTCTGCCGGCTAGGGCTTTGCGTCATCTGGGAAAACTGCAAGCTTCTCCTGGTTCAAGCATCTCTTTTCTTGGCCTGGAGTTGGTCTCGATGACAGTGTGCCTCACGAACGAGCGTGCCCAGTCGGTCCAGGTTACTCTCATGTGAGACCCCGACCGGGCTATGTGCCCAAGGTTCCCACGACCCCATTCAGGGATCAGGTGGTAAACCTGCAAGCACTGCCCCAGGAGGTGGCAGACCCAGCCCTGATGTTGCTGTGTCCGTTGCGCAGTTTACGAATCTATTTGGATTGCACGCAAGGCTTTAGAGTCTCTGAGCAGCTCTCTGTCTGCTTTGGTGGACAGCGGAAAGGAAGCGCTGTCTCAAAGCAGGGGATCGCTCACTGAGTCATTGACAAAAAGAGAGAAGAGGCACAATTGGGCTAGCCTGTCTCTATCCTTTGGGTCCCCAAAGTGCTGTTCAACACTCATACTACCGTCAGGGGAGGTTACCCGGTGCACTGGCTATGCGGCACACAGTAGTCTACCCGTCTCACACTGCTGGTCCATGTAACACAGTTCAGCTAGTTGTGGTATTTTTGTAGGGGACCCCTAGTGTCACTACATCAACACAACGTCTTGTTCCCTCCATCAGAGAACAGAGGTTATGGAAGTAAACAGGATGTTTTCACTGGCATGCCTATGATACGCAATTTTATATTTTCTCGAAACCCAACAAAATTTTACAATTCTCCGTGTTAGTAGAGTGTATCAGTGATATCAAAGATTGGATGGCTAGAAATTCCCTTCTACACAATAGAGGCCACAAAACAGAGGTAAAAATTATTGGACCAAAAACCTCTAAAAATAAGATGCTAAAATATAATTTGACTCTCGACTACTGTCATGTCATCTTCTACAGCGAATAACTTAAGTATTGTATTTGATAGCAATCTGTTCTTTGAAAAACACATTTCCAATATTTGTAGAACAGCATTCTTCCAACTCAGAAATATTGCTAAGATACGACACATGCTCTCTGTTTCTAATGCCGAAAAACTAATTCATGCTTTCATGACCTCAAGACTAGATTATTGTAATGCATTACTGGGAGTATGTCCTGCCGTTACATAAATAAACATCAGTTAGTTCAAAATGCAGCAGCAAGAATGCTGACTAGAATCATATCAGCCCAATCTTAGCACCGCTACATTGGCTACCAGTTAAATTTCATATTCATTTTAAAATACTTCTAACTACTTACAAAGCCTTGAATGGTCTCCACAGTACTTATGTGAACTTCTATCATGCTATATTCCATCACGTTCACTAAGTTCACAAAATCTGGCCTGTTAATAATACCTAGAGTATCAAAATCTACAAAAGGAGGTAGATCCTTTTCCTATTTGGATCCTAAACTGTGGAATAGTCTTCTGAAGATGGTTCGGGACAGTTTAAATCTAGACAAAAGACTCATCTTTTTAACCGCAAGTCATAGTTGTGCTGCATTAGTTAGGTCTGCCAGAACCGGAAACACATCTCATATTCTATAATCCTATTTTAAAATGAATGGCATCTATGCTAATATTATTTTATTTTTGTCCCTGTCTGAACCCTTGGGATATATATCCTAAGGTTACCAGAGCCTGCCAGATCCAGCTCTGGTCCTGTATGATGTCCGAATCTGGTTCTGCCTAATGTCTGACTCTGCTCTTGCCTGATGACCGACTCCCACTACTTACGTGTTGTTGAGTGATGACGAATAACTTCAACCTGTGTCAGCCAGATATCACTTCAGTCTACTATGATGGACTTCACAGAGGATGAACTGATACCATCCAAAGATGGACTACACTCTTAAAATGGAATTCGTAGTTAATAAATTAATTGCAGCCTTCATCAGCCAAATAACAATAGACAATCTGTTTGCACTTCCGCAGTTAATTAAGTATGTAAATTCTAAGACTGTAGTCAATAATCGTCTTGGTTACTGTTGTAACCTCCATTCCCCGAGGGAGGGAACGAGACGTTGTGTCGAAGGAAGTGACACAAGGGGTCTTCTCGGACGCCGAATCATACCTCTGAACCTGAGAAAAGACCAATGTCAAGTTGGCAGACAGAATTTGCATGCTCTGCCCCGGACATACGGGTATAAAGGGAAGCGGGTCAGTCAGGATTTTGCACTAAGGAGCCGAAAGGATGAAGCACAGCCATTTACAGTGCTAGTTCTAGTGCCATGGCAGGAGGGACACAACATCTCGTTCCCTCCCTCAGGGAATGGAGGTTACAACAGTAACCAAGACGTTCCCCTTCTGTCACTCTCTCGACGTTGTGTCGAAGGAAGTGACACAAGGGGTCCATATAAAAACGGCACGCACTGACCGTGTTACGTTACTGTCGGAACAGGGGCAAAGCAGGCTATTGCATGTTAGAGGCACCTGTACCGAGTGCACGTAGCCCTCCCCAATGCCTCCTCAAAGAGTTTTAGCATATCCACCTTAGGTTTTCCCACACTCCTGAGGGAAAAAGGTGTTACATGCTAGCTTGGGAGCAAGCCCAGCAGCCGCGGCCTTCTCTCTCACTATGTCTCTCACATAGGATGTAAAGCGGCTGGGGCCCAACCTAAGTCAGGGAAGGCAGTCTTTCCCCGGGAGGAGCAGGAGAGCCTGTCGGGAGCAACAGGTGTCTCGAGAATAGTGGTGCTGAGAGAAGACTCGAAACATTAACCCTGCTCCATGCACCCGGCAGGGGGCGGTGTAGAGACTGAGGAACAGGCCTAAGGACGCGTCTTCAGAACTCGTCAGCGCCGGCGTACCGGGCGCTGAGGCGGGACCGGAGGCAAGGTAGCTTTCCGGCCCTCAGATTTCCTATTCTTTAAGGAGGGGAAGAGCCTGTAGAGGCCACACCCTGCCCAGTCCAGGGGGAGGTGATGTGTGGCAAATACACCACGAGGGTTGTGAAGCCGGACATGGGATACGGCGCGGTGGTAGGTCCAGCCTAACGAAGGGGGGGACTCTACAAACACGGGGCCGAGGCAGCAGGGCTGCCTGAGGGAAACGTGGGTCCGCCGAGAGGGGGACCGTACTGCGGAAAATACATCACGGGGAGTTAGCCTGAAGAGGGAACTATGCCCGTGGAGCCCGGACCCAGTACAGAGCCCTGAGACTCACACTGGGTCTAGCTGCGAGTTGCTCTGCTGAATTCGCAGGCCAGAAGGCTAGGGAGGAAAAACATCCAGGCAGCGACGCTCAGTGGCTGACCTGGGACAGAAGGCGCACTGGATCACTTTGGTGAAGGGTGCAGGATGCAAGCGGAACACCCGGTCAGTTGTGCCGCGTTACCAAGTTCTACCGGCTCAGACCTGACAAAACATGGGACAAGACCGACTCAACCCTTAAATTGTAAATCCTAGCGAAGGTACTGGGTGTTGACCAGCCCGCTGCTCTACAGATGTCTGCTAGGGATGTGCCGTGGCTCAGTGCCCACGAGGACGCCACACTTCTAGTAGAGTGTGCTCGGACCTGCAGGGGGGCGGAGTTAAAAAGGGAATAAAGATTCTCCTCCCGGCCCTCCACCGGGGAAGGAGTGGTCTTGAAACCATCTCCGGAGCGAGCATCCAACTGCCTGGGCTGTCCGTCTCAGGAGCGCTTCGGAGATTTTCTGGTCCGAGAAGGGGTCCTAGAGACTGTCTTGCATATGCAGTCTGCGAGGGGCTCGACGCTGGGGCTGAGAGCTGGGCCTGGGTTGCTGAGCTGCCTGTTGTTGTTTGGTTGCAGGGGGACACCCTCGGCGAGCAGGCGGGGCGCACTGGATGGGTGGCGCCACAGCATGATGTCGGCATGATGAGATCGCCTCCATCTGCTTCTTCACCGCCGAGAACTGCTGGGCGAAGTTGTCGACGGTGTTGCCAAAGAGGCCGAGCTGGGAGACGGGGGCGTTGAGAAACCTAGCCTTGTCAACGTCACGCATCTCAACCATGTTCAGCCAGAGGTGGCGCTCCTGGACCACAAGGGTGGACATCGCTCGCCCGAGTGCCTTTGCCATGATCTTCGTAGCCCTGAGAGCGAGGTCAGTGGCAGAGCGCAGTTCCTACAGCACATCGGGATCGGGACTACCCAGGTGCAGATCTTTAAGTGCCTTGGCTTGATGGACCTGCAGGAAAGCCATGGCGTGCAGGGCGCAGGCGGCCTGTTCGGCAGCACTGTAGGCTTTGGAGGTCAGAGATGACGTCATCCTACAGGCTTTGAAGGGGAGTACCGGGCAGTCCTGCCAGGTGGCGGCATTCTCTGGGCACAGATGGATCGCTACCGCCCTATCCACTTGGGGGACCTCCGTGTACCCGTGGGCCACCCCACCATCCAGGGAAGTTAGAGTGGATGAGCGAGCAGGTTGATTACGGGCAGTAAATGGTGCCCTCCATGACTGCGTCAGCTCGTCATGCACTTCCGGGACGAATGGTACCGGGAGGGCGTGGATTTGAGCGGCGCCGGGAGCCGAGGTACCAATCAATAAAACCGCGAAGGCTGTGGGGAGGAGGGAGGGTTCCAATCCAAGCCCACGCTCACGGCAGCCTATCGGACATCTGCGCGTCCGCCTCAGACTGGGCATGCCTGCCAGAAGGGGGCAGCCCAATTGAGTCTTCCACATCAGACGCCTGAATGCTCTCCGATGCAGCGGTGATGTCATCATCCAAGCCCAGGGGGCTCAAGGGAAAGTGAGTCGCGCTCATCCCTAGCCCGTCGTTATCCCCATATCGCCTTCATCGCCAGCCGGGCCGTCCTCAATCCCGTGGGAAGAAGGAGTGACGCGGGGGGCGGCTGAAGTGGCATTCACCTTCAGGAAGGAGAGCCGCGACCGCAACGTTGCCATGGTCATGTTCTCACAATGAGAACATGAACCATCCACAAACGCTGCCTCAGTGTGATTGCTGCCCAGGCACACGAGGCAGCGTCTATGGCCGCCGTTCTTGGAGAGATATCGCCTGCATCCAGGAACAACACAGGGGCGGAAGGGCATCTTGAAAAAGACGCAACCTGAAAAGGACGTTCAACGCCGCCTGTGAATCTTTTAGTGAGTGGAAAAGCTCTTTTAGGGATATATACTCTTTTACACAGGGAGAAGCGCTGTTGAAGCGCCCAGGGGCATGAGCTACACAGCGTACAGGGAGAGAAATGCCAGCTGGAAATGCGCCGTGCGGATCCAACAGCCAAGCTTCTTGCTGACAGAGGTGAGTAAAACAGGAGTGTGATTCAGCTGTTTGAAGTATAACCATTCAGCTCCGAAGAAAAATTCTGACTGGCATTCACTGCCCCGCTTCCCTTTATACCCATATGTCCGGGGCGGGGCATGCAAATTCTGTCTGCCAACTTGACATTGGCCTTTTCTCAGGTTCACAGGTACGATTCGACATCCAAGAAGACCCCTTGTGTCACTTCCTTCGACACAACGTCGAGAGAGTGACAGAAGGGGAACTTACAGTTAATGCAATATCTTTTTGTTTAAAAACTGGCCCCTAATACTTACTTTTAAATCTTTTTTTTATTATTATTTTAAATCTTGACTTGTACTACATGTAAATAACTAATATTTGCATTATATTCATGCTGTTTACCCAGAGGGGAACTTGTCCACACAGTGAGCCAGGTTACCCAAGGTTATTTTTCTCCTTTAAACTTCATTTTATGGATATTTGTGTTCATTGCCACAGTCGCCTTAAGCTTGCTAACTGGGAGTATAAATATATATATCATTATTTTCTATTCATTCTTTTAAGGCACGATTTACAATGTATTTTTTTAAACCACACTATTATGACTCAAAGATATTATAATATTACAGCTTTTTCTTTTGAAGCATAATTTTCTGTAAAGCTGATTGAAATTATGAGTGTTATGAAAAGCGCAATACAAATAAAAATGATTGACTTGACAGAGCTGGTCAAAACTTAACTACATCTATACGATTGTTTGCGTAGAGACATTGTTTGATATGCATGTTTTTTGTTTTTTTTTACATTACGTCTACGAAATTATATACAACAGCGTATGGTAACCTGTGGATATTATTGCCACGTATAGAATGTTAGCATTAGCATTAGCACCATGAGTTCAGAATGTAAACATGATATATTAGACATTATGTACTGTTTATACTGTATATTATTTAAATAATCACAGAGTGGTTAAAACAGCTTTTCTTGATCTGCACATTTTACTGCTGCATTGTTTAATTTTTTTACATGTAGTCTGTTGACATACCAATGTGTGTCTAATATTTAAAAGCTTCTCTTTATGCCTCCCCCAAAGATGTTGGAAATGTCTGAATGTTTACAGTGTGTGTTGGATTTACTGTCATTGTACCACTCATTATAAGACCATTTCAATATAAATGAAAGCCACAGTTGAATTTGAACTACGCAGCAGGTAAATATATATATATATATATATATATATATATATATATATATATATATATATATATACACCAAAGGCTCAAGTTCCAGGCCATGGGTTTCTTGTGAACTCTTTTTCTCTACATAACAACAGCAGTGCCCCTGCCCTTCACTCAAACTCAGGCTTTGCCCATACATCAGTTAACGGCATGAGGTCCCCCCTCCCCTACATTTTTTTCCATGTGCATCCATGCACATGTACTTAGAGGACTAGTCTCAAAACTCAAAGTTAAGCTTTATATTCATTGGCCTTGTGAATGTTCATTAATTCACAGGAAATGGTTAAGCACACATTTGTGACGTAATTGAACAAGTATTCTGTTTTTGTCGTAGTTAAGCAGCTTGGTCACCTTTTATTATTCTTTGGTTTTTAGAAATTAGATCATCCAAGTGCTTCAGACAGTGTGTCGGAATCATGACCAAGCTTGTTGGTGCACATAAATGTTGGAAGTGTAAAGGAATTCATAGATCAACATTCAGAATTCAGTAGTTTTCTACAAATCTTACTGAAATGTACATTTTCAAGGTGCCAATGTTTTTTTAGTTGTGAAATCCATCAATGTAGCAGAGAGTTATTATTGTATCAGAGGTTAAAACTGTTGGGGAAGAGCAATGACTCTCATTTGTTTTCACTTCCGCTGATTAAATAAAGCAGCCAAGAGGGGAAATAGAGTCCCTTTATGTCATTCCATTTCTTTCTTTTACTCTCTGATGTTCACTGTAACTTCTTCCACACTTATTTCTAAACAGAGTGAAACTAATTAGCAACTAATACTACGGTTACATGCAAATTTTGTAAAAAAAATAAAAATAAATAAATAACTGTATTAAATCTGGTGCCCAGCGAAAGAGATGTGCTTTTGTAAAAATAATTATTTGTAATAAATCTTGCCTTCTGCCAAAACAGCCCCTCTCATTTCAACAAGGACACGCTTAAGAAAATAAATGTGGACCTCTTCATCTGCTTTTCCTTTTTTTTCAGCTGTCCTCTTCATGTCTCCAATTCTCTCAACTTTGATCAGCCCAATCAGCAAGAGCTCAGCCCGAACACAAAACATGTGAATTTAAACTGTGGTCTCATTACCAAACAATATAAATGAAGCGAGAGATAGAGTGGTGTTAAAGGCCAAACACAGTGCAGTGGTTAAATGGCCCATTAGCTTCTCTCACTGGGTGGTTCCCAGCAGGACATATTAAGGACCTCAGAGTGTAAATGACCATTATCACTCAGCATAAACTGGACTCCTCACACAGTGAAACTGAGTTTGACAAAAAGACCCCAGTGAAGAAGGATCTGCTAAAGATAAATGTTAATCAGGTTAGGCAACCATTAGACAGACTAGGTTAGACAGTTAGACGATGCATTCTGCTAACAGCTGAAATCTTTCTATTAAAAGTCCAATCCCAATGAAAATGCCATGAAGGAGCATTTGGTTTATTGTGAAGTTTAATGCAACAGCACTTTCAGCCATTCGTACACAAAATTCCCCTCTGTTCTCTCTCTCATTATTCATCATTTCAGACATTACATGTGTTTGAGAAGGATGAAAAAAAAAAGCTGCTCTATTATTTCGATCTGCCTCATTGGAATTCTATTCTTAGATGTTATTTTTGTACTAACTGTTGGTAAAATCCTCTTTAGCCATGCTAAAGGCTCAGAAATAGAGTTAAAAGAGGGTCAAAACAGCATATTTCATACAAAATCAAAGAACGAATGAGTGTGACATAACTAAGAAAACAATCTGGCCAAAACAAATGTGCTTTTTATTTTGTTTTGGTTGTTCGCTCGCCAGCGCAAACTGTCAGGAAAATATTGTTCTGGCTTCTAAACACCTTATTACTGCCATTGGTCCACATTACCAGTAGATGTGACCTGGAGTATGCCGGGCCCTGTACATTGTTTGCAAACATTCAAACACGGCCAACACCACTAGGGCTGGTCTTTAGTGGAGGATTTAAATATGAGATCCATGATGTCAACAGGCTTTATGAAAAACATTAACCAATGTAACTTGAAAATGTGTTATCAATTACTACATGCCTCATTCTATAATAGAATCTACATGAGATTAATAAAATAATTTATTTTAACCATTTGGTGATGATTTAAAGTAATATATATTCATTAAATAATAGGACTGGGTATGCCTGACACCTCACGATACGATGCGTATTGAAATACACAAGTCACGATTCAATATATTGCGATACATCCCAATATCATAATTTGACTTGATTACAAATCAATTCCAATTTCAATTCCATTTAATTTGGGTATATTTCAGTTGTATACTGATGTCTGATGAAGAGCATGTAATTTGAAACATCAATAAATTGATTTGGAAGGAACAGTGTGCCAAATTTTTTTGTGTTTACATGATATGAATACACAAACAGCTGAATATAAATATTGATACATGGATCTAAAGTATTGATACAATATCATGAAAAAAGTATCGCAATATATTAATATTTGATTGTATAAACACAGCCCTATTAGATTATGTGTAATTTGTAATGTTTACTTTCTGCATTAATGGTGCTAATGTGCTGACATGCTATACATGGCTATAAAATGTACCTTTTACCTTCTGGCATTGTATTTAATAGATGTTTGTAGACTTAAAGGTGCTTTATGTAATATTTTTACTGTAGTAAATCATAAAATGACCATAATATGTCTTTAGAGAATTAGGAAACATGCTAAATTGAAATACTGTCCCGATAACAATGCTACAGCCAGTATATTCTCTTTTGAAGTTTCCATTCCAGGCCAGAATTTCTGTTTATGTTTTGACCTGTGTGATCCCGCCCACTGCCCACTCACCAATAGTATTTCGGCACTGCCAGGTTGGCAGATTTGAACAAGTTTGCAGGCAAACAACACTGTGTTCTGCAGCCATGGAAGACAGCAAACGAACTGGATCAGAGATAACAGATTCCACCCGACCTAAAAAGCCTCGACATCCGTTTAAAAGCCACCATGACCAGAGGCGTAGTAAAACAAGGATAAATATTTAAGATGCTTTGGAAGATGGAGACAGCTTAAAGCCAAGATATCCTTTAAAACGGATTCTGAGTTTCCATTCTGGCAATCCGCATTAGCTTCGAGTCTGGGGCGGGGCAGATAACTCTCCAATATTTTGACATATTTTGTTTTACATGCTTGTTCTCAATCTTACATATAGCACCTTTAATCTATTAAAAACATCACATGACATGGTCTTGAAAAATGTCTTTATGTAAACGACCGTGCATTTGTAGTTATGTTTGCACCAACTCTGCACATCAGTGTGTTCATGTTGTAGTTTTTAGCAGTTCAAATAGGTGAAGCACTGAGTCACACCCATCGATGACATGGACTAATGGCAGTAAGGTGTTTGACAGCTTTGTATGACGTTTTAATGAAAGTTTGTGCTGATGGTTTTGAACCATTGCAACAAACTCAAAAACACCTTCTTTTTGGCCAGATTTAGTTTGAAATGATGTCACACATGCTTTCTTCAATTTCACTAGAAGTATATTAGCGCTTTAAGTGTTCCTGCTATAAGTCATGTGGGTGGTGTGGACTTTAGCATCTGAAATGTGTCAGGGCTTTAAAGGAGCAGATCACCCAAAAAATCTAATTTTCATAATTTACTCACCCTTCTATTCTATTCTGGATGTGTATGACTTTCTTTATTCAGCAGACTACAAATTAGTATTTTTTTGAAGAATTGATCTGCTCTTTTGGTCCATACAATGCAAGTGAATGGGTTCCAAACTTTTGAAGTGATTTGATAGGAGTGGGAAAAAAACCCACTGATCAATATTTTAGTAAATTTTTACTCTAAATTCTCCTCCCTGCTCAGGCTCCACTTTAACACTCACATTCTTCTTGTGTTATTGGTTATTCAAATTCTTCATGCATATGACCCCTACTGGGCAGGGAGAAGTATTTCTAGCAAAAAGTGACTTAAATATTTATCTATTCTTTCTTAAGATATGGATTTCATCACTGGATTCTGATGGATTACTTACATGCTGCCTTTACATGCATTTTGAGGGATACAAATTTTGCAGAGCAGAAATATTCTTCTTAAAATTTTTAATTTGTGTTCTGCAGAAGAAAGAAAGTCATGCACATCTGGGATGGCATGACGCTGAGTAAATAATGATAGAAATTACATTTTTGGGTGAACTATTCCTTTAAGGACAGACAGGACAATACATTGTTAAACAAATTTAACTACTGTATACTAACTCAGTAGCAACAAGAACTTTCTGTAATGTACTACTGTAAGTAATAGTGTCAAATCACAGACTGAATCACATAGTAAACTGGTCACTGTCTTTTCTTTTAATTTAGTGTGCTATTTCTTTTGATTGCTGGGAAGTCTTTTCACTTTGCATACAAAAACTTTTATGTGTTTTTGCAAATCACAATTCAGTTCTTCATATAATTTTCTCTACAGGAGAGAATGGGCCTTGTTATTTTCTGAGGACTTTACAGTTGGGAGAGAACAGTAATAATCCCATCTCCTGTGTGCTTTGTCTAGAAACTCAGTCACAAGGCAAAAGTGCAAACATTCCCATCATAAACACCTGGAACTTCTTCAGAACTACAAAGGAGAAGCAGAGACAATTAGGCTCCCAGAGCAGTTGGTATAGATTAACAAACCGGGAAATCCCCTGCCCAGTTTCATCTACATTACCACCAGTTTTCATGTAGTCCCAAATTCCATTTTACAAATTTAAATGAATAGAGTGCAATGAAATCAAGTTGTGACAAAATGTTCTAGAACTGTGTTGCTTTAATAAATTTTAATTAAGTAAATTGAACAAGAGGCAAAAATAATTTTTTGTTCAAAACTCTGTGTTTATAGGTAAATCTGTAATCATCAACAATCAAACAGACATCACCAAAATGATTACATAAACGATAAAAATTTTATTGCAATAAACTGCAACAGTTTTATATTTCAGACAATACTTAAAAATTCCATACACAATAATAAGTATATAAATATTATATTTACAAGACATGTACAAATACTGCTAGCATTATTTGTGAAATGCACCACTTCTTTGAAAATAAACAAATATATATTGTTGTGTAATATATATGTACTGAATACAGTATACTATACAGTATATATACTGTATAGCATACTGTATACAGTACATATATATATTACACAACAAGCATAACATACATCATAAATCAATACCAAATCTTGATATGGACCTGTTTCTCTCCACTCTCAAACATTTGGGTTTTATATATAACATTCCTTTCATAGATGAACATTATTGTGTATGAAACCATGACCTTTACTCTACATATTTTTAAGCCTTGATGGATGATGGATGATGGAGGAAAACCACAGATAAGTGGAGAGAGGGTTTCTTGGCTCCCCGTGGCTTTGGAACAGGAATGGTTCTTTTTTTACTAACTACAGTTACATCAAGCTATGCGTATATCAAATCATTACAAGTGCTTTCTCAATATAACTATGACAGTCATTACAATTTACAAAGGCATAAACATTTCACTGTTTATAAAGCTGTATGTATACACATTTCTGCTGTTCCATTATTTTACAAATATCTAATTTTGCTATATCCCTAGAGCAAAATGTTTAAAGAGTTTTATATCTCACTATGATTGTTCACTATTAATCAACACCAAGTTTCATAATGGCTCCTGGCTTTCCACAGCAGAGTATTCTGTCTCAGACATGTGTGAAGCATCAATTAGCCTAGCCAGGCCAGTTTTGGTTGAGTACTTGAAGATGAAGGCTTTCATGAGGTCATAGTGGTAGTTCTTGTTGATGAAGTTGTAGATGATGGGATTCACACAGCAATGAAGGAGAGAGAACCACTGGCTGAGATGCAGTGCTGCATAGAGTATGTTTTCCAGTAAGCAGTTAAAGGGCAGTACATTGAGAAGGGCTAGAGTGTCTAGCAGTAGGGCTCCATGGTAGGGCAGCCAACACACTAAGAACACTACAATGTAGGTAAAAATTAGGTGACGGCTGATTCGACGTTCCTGGTCAGCGGAGGGTTGGATGGTTCCAGCCAGGAGGACGTAAAACACAGTGATGATAGGGAAGGGGATGGCAAAGCCAAGCATAATGAAGCTCATTTGAATGCCCACCATCCACTCCTTCATGCTGTCCACAGGGTACACAGGCTTACATACGATGCTGTCGGAATGGCTGGATTTCACAGCCTGGAGGAAGGACGTTTCAGGCAGGGCAGCGATCAGTGCCAGCAGCCAAACACCCACACAGATTAACTGCCTGGTCCTTCTCTTCCTCTGGCTGGGGCCATCTCCAAAAAGAGTCACAGACAGATAGCGGTCCACACTCATACATGTGAGGAAGAAGATACTGCTGAAGAGGTTCACACTGAAGATCAGGTGTGTGATTTTGCACATGGCGTCACCAAAGGGCCAGTGGCCGAGATGAAGAAGAGAACTAATGGAGACCGGAAGAGTGGCCACTACACAGAGATCGGCGATGGCTAGGTTGAGGATATACAAATGAGTCTCGTAACGGTTCCTCTCAGCTCGCACGTTCACCCACACCACTAGAGCATTAGCAGCAAGGCCGATGATGAAGAGGAAAATGTAGAGAACGGTGAGGGCATAGAGCAAGGCTCTTTGGCTGAAGATGCTGTGACACACCTCACCCACCACATGGGACACATTATCATCCAGAGTCGAGAAGTTCAGTTCACCCAGTGCGTCCAAAATGTCATTAAAGTCATTCACGTTCACACTCATCTTAGGCCTTTTTTGTTATTGCCACAATCGGGACAACACAGCAGTTACCTGAAAACATAGAGAGACCAATTAAACTCAGAGAACAGAAAAATGTATAACAAAGAGAGTTTATTTATAAAACACACATAATCTGAAACATCTCAAACACACCAGGGTTCTGTGTCAGAGGACAGGACCTTGTGCTGTTTAAGAGGATTTTTCACCCTGAAAAGTGAAAAATCCCCAGGGCTACTAGGTTTCTCTTAATTTATGGGGAACAATTTCGGACCATCACTGCCAAAAGATCAATGATGAGAATCAGCAGGATCTAAATATCAGAGCCTGATACATCTGACAACAATTCATCCAGTGTGTGAGAGAACACATACCCTTTGAAGACTGCAAAGATGGTGCAATCATGTTATGTTGGAATTATAGCGATTGCAAGATTCATGTCTTTGTATAACTCGTAATTATGTTGTAAACGCTGAATTCCATGAAAGCTCTGACCTGACAGTCATGACATAATTTAAAAAACAATCAATATGTCAGCTGCCTCAACAGTTAAAGGAAATAGTAAGACACATTTCAGTTTGATATACATTATTTTATTTTGCAATTGTTACCTGGAGAACTGTCTTAGCTGTAAAGGATTTTGCAAGATCATACAGAGGTGAATTAATGAACTAATACAGTGATAAATATTGTGCTGTTATCCATAACAAGCATTTTGACATATTGATTGTCACTATAGGAACATATACTTTCGAGATCTGAGGATGTGAACAGCTCCGAGTAGAATCTTTGATTTGCCATCTCGTAATTGCAGTAATTCCGCGACAACGTGAATGCAACAAAACATCCACTCAGAATTATTGTCAGTGTGGACAGAACTTGAATTAGAATCAGAAGAATCAGGATCAGAGTTAATTCAACTTATTGGTTTATTGTTCAGAACTAGGGGTGTGTAATGATTAAGGCTGGCCGATAAAACAATATTGATATTTATCAGGAAAAAATTATTTTTGATTTCGATGATAAACTTTTGAGTCATTTTCAATATGTAGCCTATGTTCTAAATTTAGACATTCGGATCAGGTATGTCTCGCTACTAAAACTCACCCAGTTCAGCAAAGTTACACAACTAGCTAACTGAATCACAGTCATGAAATCAGGATATTGGGAAGTAGGCAGGATACCAGCAGGATACCAGCAACATAGCCCTGCTATCATGGAAACTAGTAATGAGGCTCGGTTGCAGCTAGCAAGCTATCCGGCTAATATGGTGTCATTGTATACCGAACAAAACAGCACTGACAATGCAATAAAGCTATCAACCGAACACAACAGCCACTTCGACATCAAAACCATTGCCATTTATTTTATTTATCTACTATTAGTTAAACATTTTTTCATGATTCATAGCGCTATCACAGGCAAGAATATGTTTCTTCTTCTTGTGGTGTTTATTGGCGGTTAGCAATCCAGCTTATGGTGCATTACTACCACCTTCTGAACTGGAGTGTGGAGCTTCACAAAGTCTTTCAGTGGAGTCAAATGTCAACTAATGATGATGACATTGGCGAAATTTCATCAAAAAGAGGTCACACACACCTTATGTAGGATTAAATCCTAAATTGAGTATTCTTTAAAGGTACGTTACCCTCTGGGGTTTACATGTAAACAAACAAGTTATGTTTACATTCATTCTTCCTTAATGGTATGAAATGTAAATTGTGATAAATATTGTTATCGTACGATATGAAAACAAGATTGCCCTAGTATTTATATAGATGTCCCAATTCGATTTGATTCCGATTGGATACGTTTGGGTAAATTTTGCCTACATTTTGCTAAGACATTCTCTCTCTGGCAATTAATGTTGTTAATTAAACAAGGGTTCTTCTAATTTTGTACATTAATAAAAAACATTGTGTGATTAGAATTAAATGTTTTGTTTTTAGTTGTATTGATTAAGTAAGTGACAGCTAAGAACAGAAAGGGTATTAAACAACCTTGCTAAATGACTAAATGTAAATGTAAGAGATATTATTCAATTACAAAGGATTGTGTGGATCTCATCTTTGGACACATAATACATGGAATGAGTCTAACCTAACTTTTACTCTCAACATTCAGTGAAAAGATCTCATTGCTAAACTTATTCCCAACTATAATACTCAATCACTGGTGAGTGAAATCAGACAATTTACCAGCCAGTGGCTAATCACAGACATTTTTTAGACACAGAGCTGGAAAATGTGGTCGCATATGTGAGTGATTTAGTGTAAATATCGGGATGGATCAAATGATGAAAAAAAATATTTTTACCCAGTCTCAGAACATTTTGATCTCCATTCTGTTGTATGCCTTAATGTTAACATTAACAAACTAAATCCACCAAAGCAAAATCAAAAGTGCTTCAGTGATCTAAAGGCTGTGTTGTACCACTTTGCTGTACATAAGGACTAAATGCCTGGCAGTAAAACTCAGATGGTTGAGCAAAAGCTTGTTGGCAGACCTCTGTTATCATGCTGTGACCTAGTGAAAAGCTAACCAGATATGCATGACAAATGGGAGGCATTTTAGCTATTCAAAAAAATCAGCCACGCGAGGGATCTATGATAGAGAGCAGAGTGTAACGCTTCAAGAGGCATCAGTGAGAGGCTAATGCCAGGACTGAGACAGGTCATAGACAGAAGGGAGTGAGGGCGGTCGATGCTCCCTCTGTGACTAAGAGGGGTGAAAGTTTCTTTTCTCAAAATGATATGCTCAGCTTGATGATGGGATGCAAGGATTTGAACTGACAGAGGCTGAAAAGAACATTCTCAAACACAGATGCACACACGTTTCTAATCACAGAACCTTGATTGTTAACAGATAATCAACCCCCAGTCTGGTGTGCAAAAAACACTGACACATTCAAGTATTATTGTAAAACTGTAACTAAAACCTGTGTGCAGTGCAGCACAAATGACAAACACAATCATTTTCAAAGTAAACATGGAAGTTTTAAACAAAATATCAGTTTACAATTGGCTTGGTATGAAATGAAAAGGGTTCAGGCTTGTTTATTTTCATTCCAAATCAACCAGCTGATTTGACCCTAACACTTTTAGTGCCTAACCTTAATATCATTAAAGGCAATATGAGAGGAGACACAGCTGCTCTTAACACATCCTGTGATCCTTGGTTACTGCAAGATGAAGCTAGCTGTGTACCATCAAAAACAAAGACAAAGCTGGACAGATTTTACAGCTTACCACTCAGACTGCCATTAGAATAGGGAGACAAAGAGTGCAGCGTAAACCTCAGACCTGATTCACCAGATGCAAGTGAAAAAAATCAGGTGCAATTAAATGTGCTTGTCTATTAGATACACCCTCAAGCCCCACTGCTGTAACATAGTGGCTCTGTCACCTGATTTCACAGCCCCGGGCAGCAAGCATATTTGGAGTTAGCTGTGTGGACACAGCAACTCTCCATGTAGTTCGTCTACCACCCCCACCCTACTCCACCCTGTCTCCTCTCTCACTTGAAGTCTCTAAGTCCTCTGAAACTAAGCATTGTTTCACTCCAAAGGGTTTTTCAACAGTTAAAGCATGAAATCTTCACTGCAAACACGATTGTGGAGAAGAAAAATTGAAAAAAAAAAAACATATCCCCTGAAAGTAAATAGATCTCTGAAAGTAAACTTAAAGGCTGGAACTATATCACTGGTATCATAACAAGGATTTAGCATGTCAATAAATGAATCCCACGTGATGTTATTAAAATAAAGTGCAAACTGAATAAAGAGTAGAACAAAAAATCAATTGTATGCTAGTTCACAAAGTCATGCTAGTTGCCTAGGACAAGAAAATATTTACAGAGAAGAGTTTCTATTAAAAAAAAGTGAAGACTGCTCATTAAAACCTCTACTGTTCTAATGACTGTGAAATTCTAAAGCAATTTAAAAAAAAAAAGAACTAACAGAATCTCAAAGCTGTTTCTTTTCATTGTAGACAACAAACCCCATTATTTACGAGAACTGATTCACATGAATTGCCTTGAAATGCAAAATCGTAAACTGACAGAAGCTTGAAAAAGACAAAAACAAATAGTTGCTGCTAACACATTACAATAAGGTTCATTCCATTAGTTAACATGAACTAACAATGAACATACTTTTACAGCATTCATTAATCTTGGTTAATGTTAATTTAAACATAGTATACCCAACACATTTTTAAAATAAAAAGTTGTATATGTTAACATTAGATAATGCACTATGAACTAACATGAACTAACAATGAACAATTGTATTTTTATTAACTAACCTTAACCAAGATTAATAAATGCTGTATAAAAAATTGTTGTCATTGTTAGTTCAAGATACATAATGCATTAACTATGTTAACAAAAGGAACCTTTTTATTCTTTACTTGTCCCTGTTCATTCAGGATGCACAAAGAAGTGCATATAGCCCGCATTAAATATGGTTCTCTAATGTAAAAGTACATTAATTTGTAGTTGACATAAATAAGCATGTTATTACTGGAATTAAAAGAGACAATCCGCAGAATGGTATAGTGTTAATCCACAACATTAACTGAGAGTGTCGGACACGGTTCATTTTTTTCTAAAAAAAATTTAAAGGAGTGCTTTTAAACTACGTTAACTTTCGACTTTTACATTTAAACCACTTAAAACTGATATATTCTAACACCGCATTTCATAGGGTTGGGATAAGTGTTACTAAGAAGTCCGATGCGAGTTTGAAAACGCATTTAAAAACGGAAAACAAACAATACAATTTTAACTTAAAAAGAAACTTACAATCCTTGTTGTACGCTTTGGTGCTCCTTGGCTTTTTAAATGCACCCGGTTGTATTCTGATGCTTGGAGAGAATGTCAAAGTTTTGTAGTTATCCGCAAAGATTGATCTCCCAGAGAGGATGGCTGGATTGTCCCTTTACGCTCTGACTGCACTTGCTGATATAGTGCTACTAGTAACGCCTCCCGATGCCGATCGGAAAAGTGAATCACCGAAGTTTCAGTCTAACAACAATGTGGACGGCGGACGTGCGACACTACGGATTTCCACTCCCTTTTTTAAATAGCGATATAAACAAAACGGCGATTCATATCTCAGAATAAGCATTTTTGTTCTTGTTTAAGCACGAGAGTTGTTCAGAGGAATCAAAGCAGCACAAACATACGAAACTTTCATTAAAGATTTGGAACTTTCATTAAGGATCAGTAAAGCATTCCGGATCTTTTTTGTAGCCTTCTATGCCAATTGGCCTCCCATAATTTGTCTTTGTTAATTAAGGTTTACATTTTAATAATTACTTTTATAATAGCATTAACAAATATTTTTTTAATTATTACATTGATGTAGCCTACATACATACTTTCATATTCATATCTGAATGTAGGTTACATGAACTCTTAAGCATTAAAGATAATGTTTAATTACATAATACGTTAATATAGGCAAATAAATGTTAAGTAGGCCTATTGCCGTTAATTATGTACTATTCACCGTCAACCATATAAAATAGATCTACAGTGCTCCGTTAGTGAATGTTTTTCAAAAAAAGTAAGAATATTGAAGATAATGAGGCTGCTCAAGGGGGCTTACAGTATATGGTAAGTGTTAGCAGGTTAATTTTGTTTTGCTATTTTTCCCGTCCCAAGACTGTTTCTTTCTCTATGCATCCTCTTTGCAACGCTTCAAAGACTTCCAAGTATAGGCTTAGTTTAGACACAAGGAGGCTTACCTGTTCTTAGTCTTCAGCTGGCCTCTGTTTTTACTTCATGTTCTGGCAAAGGGCCAGTGCCTATTGTATGTTGCAAACAGAAATAATGCGGAAACAAAAGATAAACACAGCAGGCAACAATATCAACAGGATTTTCATGATATGAATTGTAAAGACGTATTTGATTGTATAGTGAAAGAACCACTAAGAGAGGTGGATAGGTCCAACTGCAAAACATTTTTAGACTTCCTCAAGCAATGTGAGAGTGCCGATGGTAAAAAGATAAGCCAGCTGGATGCAGCTGTAACCAAAACATTTGGGCGGTCTTTGCCAGCATTATTTCATGATTGCATGAATAATTTGTACAGAGATGGGCCAGGGTGCTTATGTGAACACACTGTATGAAACACCTGTCTGAACATGAAAACACAGAATTTGTGGAGCCATTCTACACCTGAAACCAGGAAATACACATTTAATGTAGAAGCACGTGCAAGAATTTTTCAGAATAACAGTTCCCACATTAAGTCAACTGAACATGACTCTGTTGAATAGCAATGAACAATTGATTGGTCAATGGTTTATATGTTTGAAGAGGCTAGCCATACAGGATGGAAACCATCAGGTCTTTTTGTGAGAAGCATGCATAGAGAACCAGCCGCAACCAAACCACATTTGGTTTTAATAAGGGGTGTAGTCTGGTAAACTGAGAAATGTTCCAAATTAAAGATTGTTAAAATAGTCTTTCCATCTTATTAAGTTTCCACTGGAGTCCATTCTTCATGCCTGACTACACTGGAAAGTAAAGGAGAGGCTTTCACAAAATAACATTATTTTGGAAAAAAAAATATTTGTGTGGGTTTAACACAGTCTTCAGTAAAACAAAACTAAAAGTATAACACTAATTTCTGACAACCCTATTGTAGACAGTTTTATTGTACAAAAATCAACAGACTTTAGCTCTGCACAAGTATGTAAGGGTATCGTGGCGGATCATATAGCACTCTTTTAAAACTATTGTCCATGGTGGGACCACCAGGAAAATCGCCGACAAAGACTAATGATGCATCCACTGATAAATATATTTCACACTGCACTTCATTTGACTATTGAATTCAAACAACAATTACAAGACTAGAGAAAGAGTAGAGGAATACAAGTCACATCCAAATTGCCAACTAGCTATTTTTTTAAAACATGCTGTTTCAGAAATAATTTTTCAATCTGCTTTAACAAATGCTCGATTTGCATTCATACATTGAATGAGCTGAGATGAGCTATGCAAGCGTGGCGTTGCGTTGCGTTGCACAGCGGGATGCAAAATAAGCGCTTGTTAGTAACGGGCTTTATATGCTCGATGCTTATCGGATATGATAAGAAAACGATGAAAATGACTGAACAGGGCTATTAAGAATCGCATTATTTCTTATAGTTGATGGAGTATTGTATTCCGTTTTAAACTAGTTGCATAGATGTTTCCTTTCTCAGAAGCGCGGATAGGAGACAAGTCTTACTAGCGCAGTGAAGAGGCTTTGATCTCGTTGCCATGGCATCTGTCAGAAGCGCAGCGCGGAACGCGGTGTTCTGCTGCCTGTCCGGCGCGAGTCTAGCCCAACTCTAATTAGAAATACTTAACTAATGAAATCAAATGAAGACCTACTGCTTGAATGCTTTATGGATGCTTGTTTTTTCTCGCTTAAACTTGAATCCAAACGCGGCGGCTTTCAATTTTTTATAGGAAAAATATTTGCTGGACTATACGTTCTTCCTCTGATTTTCAAATACATTTAAGTTAATATGTAAGCGCGTGGATTCCCTCCAAGGATGTCGCACAGGTGAGTAATAACTGCCCTTTTGCATTGTGCATTCACTGCGAAACGGGAATGTTGATGTGATGCCAAAAAACATTCTAATCTTCATAATGAACGAAACCCGTGTAGGCCTATGTCTGTGTAAGAAACGTGGAATTGTGTGTCATGTACACCCTAAACTACTGTTAATTCAAGACCTGTAGAATAGTTTTTGAGGTTACACTTTACAATAAGGTTCCATTTTGTAACATTATTAAATGCTTTAGGTATTATCAACTAACAGTAAATAATATATGTTTACTTTAAAGCATTTACTACTCTTGGTTAATGTTAATTTATACAAATAAAATACAATTGTTCATTGCTTGATCATGTTAGTGCATAATTTATTACATAATGTTAACATACAACTTATAATTTGAAAATGTATTATACTATGTTGACATTTACATTAACCAATTGCTGTTAAAATAGGTCTATTGTTCATTATTAGCTCATGTTAATTAATGTAGTTAACATATGTTAATGAATATAACCTTATTGTATAGTATTGACGTTTTTGTATTATCTTAAAATGAGAAAAAAGGGAACAATTCTTTAAAAAATGAAAGTGCATTCTGTAAACATAAGTTTGGGGACAGCCGGCTACAAGGAGAAGTCCACATTGTATTGCAGTTCCTATGACAACATGCAGCCTGAGGACCAGTGTTTTTGTCCTCAAACAGGAGCCATTCAAATTAGCTTTGGTGTAGGTGGAGGCATGCTATTTGCAGTTACCCTATTAGTTTTCTAAAGCAGAGCTTTTCATTAAGTACTTTTAAGTTTAATAATAAAAAATTAGGCTACATCAGCAGTGGAATTTTCCTCATCTCATTATAAAGCATTGATGTCAGCAGAAACCTTTTGGTTACTTTATTTTTCTAGTGGCTTGTAGTATTGTTGCCTTTGTTGTCTGCAGGCATATTTAAGATACTTCTAAGAGGCACCCCTCTATTTTATTGTAAATTTTATTTTACAACCGCCGAACCTCTGCCCACAGCTCCTCCCCAGGCCCCACTCCTCCAGCTCTAACTTTCCCATCCCCTCCTTTGATTTTGCCTTCCCTACAGTTTGAGTAGTTCTTGCCAGTGCTAATGCCCAGAGTGGAACAATACTGTATGGCCCTCTCAGAATAAGAAAAGAAGGTGGTTTCACCCTTGCATGAACTCTTTCAGAAATTACAAAAGGAGCACCCACATGCAAGAGAGTCAAAAAGGTCAGAGGACATCTGTGGATTCTATGCGGATTTATCTTTATAGAATTAAAAGTGAAGAAATTATATATTTTAAGGGATTTCTTTCATTATGTGTCTTGATTTGCAGACTATGGTGAATTTGACGCATGTTCTGTGGTTTTCCACAATCAGTTGCAATGTCAGTGCTAAATAAGTTCACAGAAGTGCTAATTTTGGCTTGAGGATCTTAAAATTGAGGACTGGAAAAGCTTTCCCAGAGGGCAGGTGCTCTCAACAGGTGTAATTAGGACTGTTAACAAGTATTCCTGCAGACTTAAGTGTCTCTGTTGATTGCATTTCAAAGACAGGTTGTCATGCAAGGTCATGGAACATTTTGAAAATGTATAATTTCTTATAAAGATGCATACAAACAAATAATAATAATAACATTAAAACAAAATATTCAGAAAGTAATGGGTAGACTGCCATTGTATTTTAATGGATAAATCAAGATAGTCTCATCATGACAACTCATAATTGTTAGTACGAGATTGTAAGAAAAGGTACTACTTTTAATTCGATAGAGACCAACCAATCAACAAATTGAATTTCAAATCAATACAATTCAACCATCAAACTTTCAATCTAGTCTCATAGAATGAATGTTACTATAACTACATTTTTGCAAACTTTTACGTGCCACATTCCACGTTTCACTACAGTTTCCTGGTGAAAATAACACTAGACCTTAATGTTAAATTAACAATTTGCGAGACAAAATGCCTTTTCCATACTACCAGGTTAGGTAAGTTGTTGGTTTAGGATAAGGGTGTCTGTTTTGTTTACCTCTCATTTGCTTGTATTACACTATAGGTTAGTCTTAGGCAGTGGTAAAGGTTAAGGATGTCTGTTTTGTTCACCTCTCATTTGCATTTAGAACACTAGGTTTAGATAACAATTTTAGATTATAGAGGCTTTTTTACTCATTAAAACCTCCATCTAATATTCACCTTAAAAACCTTGTCTGATTACAACACCATTTTACTCGCTTTTGGTGCCCCCCACTGGACATTTCCCCGGGAAACTGCTGTGAAATGTGTAATGAAGCATGTAATTTCATTTTGCAAAAATGTTGCCACGGTCTCATAGTGTTCATGAGATTAGGCTGCACATTTTAGCTAGCCTCTTATCTAGCACTTTATTTTAAAAGTAAACGCCTGTGAACAAACTTTGTTACTCATGACATTTTTGTTTATGTTATACAAATGACAATAACCTGTTATTTAGGTTTTATGTTAGGGTGTTATCTTAGGAAAAAATTATAAGAATTCTCATCCGAAACCCTGATGTTTCTCTTTATTCGGGGTACACAACAGTGATTTTACTATTAAAATCATGGTTAGGGATTGGTAAGGGTTTAGACTTATAAGTTTAGTTTTAGGCTAGGGGTTAAACTTAAATAAAAAAAATTTCTTGTGGGAGTAAACAGGGCCAGCCCTAAGCAAGCTTAAACTGTGCAAATAAACACAGCAATTTTAATAACGCAAAAGTGATTTATTTGTCAGATAATGGTGCCTTGTCACTTAAATGCAGAGATACTACATGACAAAAAACATTTGAATTGTATTTAAATGCAGCTCTAGAGACACTGATCTCTTCCTGGTACCTGCAGCATGATCCTGGCTCTCTGCCGGGATAAATACAAGGCCATGCACATTCTGTAAGGACAGACACATAATATATGTTTTATCCACACTCTTTAACCTAGAACAGAAGCTAGAAGAAAATAACTGTTTCAGTATCTGAGATTTAAAGTGTAAAAATACTAGAAAAAAATCTCGTTTCTGTAATCACTTTCTTTCACCCAGTTCATATGGCCGAGAGTGGGCTGCTGCTCAGGGAGCCTTGGAGAACCTTTTAGAGGATGAGCATCCTACAATGCAGCTCGATCCTCAAAAGAACCGCCTGCAGGTTTTTCAGACACTGGCCACTTTCTACTTACGCTACCTAAAGATATTCCATGCCCTGGAAGAGGTGTATGATCAGATTGTTCACCCTCAGAAGAGACGTGTTGTTCGTCGGGTTCTTGAGGGGGTGATGGGACGACTGGTTGAACTCAAGAATGAGATGGTGGAGCTGGAATATTCAGAGTTTCACTACTTTGATGACATATTGCAGGACTTTAAGATGATACCTGTGAGTGAGATAACAACACTTAATACAATACACTGTTACTTATTTTGTTGTCTTCTGGTTGTAGATTAAGTGGGGGGTAGGCCTAGAGGTAATTTGGGAGATTTGGGCTTGGTCAAGATTTAAGTGCTCAATGTCAAAGTGGAATTTAGCTTGCTAATCCTAATTTTTCTCTGTATTTAGTGGATGCTAATTGGGTTCATCAGTGCACCAAAAATATTATTTTTCACATACAGTATGACCTACTCTATTCAGGGCTGTAATAGCTAAATTTAGTTTATATCTTATTTTTAGGATGATCTTGAGGTGCCTATTCCACATTATTTTGTAAGGGAGAGGATGAGGGCACTAAAAGAGAGGCAGAAGATGTTGTCTCATATTTTGGCTAAAGGAGGACAACAAGAACATAAAACGGTGAGTGTAACAAAGGTTTGTGTTAAACACTTCAATGAAATGTCTTAAAAAATAAATGAGTCGGGCTAGTTGTCACACTTTTTTACTCCAGTGTATTTTTTCAAGGTTGATTTATTTTTGAGTCACTTTCTGTATACACACATAGCTTTGTCTTGGCTTCAAAAAGCTTCTAAACATTCCCACCCTTATTACCCAAGCAAGAATATAATGTTCATTGAACATATGTTGATGTTTTGTGACATCATGCCCCAGTAGCAAGGCATGTTGTAACACTACATCGGGTAAGATGTCACAGCTAATAAAGCAGCCTATCAAAGGCTTTTCAGCAGAATTTAAGCAGGAAAGTAAAACAGGAATTTAAACAGTAAAAACCTAAAGTTTAAGTACAAAAATATCAAACCATTGTTTTGGTCAACAAATATCAATAAATTATATACATTTAAAGCATTTTAATTTCATGTGTCAACATGTCCCACCCTGAAATTTATAAAAATATTTGATAAAAACCCATTGTGGCAGGGCGGAGGGCCGGGCTGGGTCGTGATTCTGCACACCTGGCCCTAATCAGGATAATTAGCCATCAAGAGGGATAAAGGCTGACTGAAGATGGCAGTGCGACAGAGAGAGAGATTTACGGACAGCTGTCCGAAACCTGTGTGTGTGTTTGTCTTTTTGGTTGAGTTTTATATTAAACTATTATTTATATTGTCAAGCCGGTTCTCGCCTCCTCCTTTCCATTAATCCTTTTACACCCATGTCTTAAGAACACAGTTCATTCTTTCAGTTTAACTCATTCATTATGCCTTCTTTATCATTGACTCTTGCCTAAATGCCACTGTGATTTTGTGTTTCCTTTTTTACCCAAGAGCTACAGCATGTATGATAATGCTGGAATTTTAGTTTGGAGAATAAAAAAACTCTATGATTATTATTATAATTGTGATTATTATTATGATATTTTAAGAGGGGGTTGAACTAGACATTTAAAACAACATACCATCTATATGTATATATTAGGGCTGTCAATCACATGGTATGCCTATTACTTTATAGAATTGAAATTATTCACATAAATAAATATTTGCTAAATAATCCCCTCAAATAACAATTCCATGTATAACGATTAAATAATTTTAAATAGTAATTTAAAATAATATATATATTTTATAGCTTTAGAGTGCAATATATTGTTTATTTACATTGAACATGAGCCTATCATTAGCCTAGAAGTTCACTGAATTCGTCAGTCTTTCTGAGATTTTTTTATAAGGGTTTGTTTATGGACGCATCAACATACACCTGCATCTGACGGATGCTTTTGGAGCATCTCTGTTGTGTCTTGACATAAATGTACCGTTTTTAGGTCACTGTGTCAAGTTAAACGAAGTTTGAAACTTAGAAAAACATGTCTTGAGATCCCTGCGTTCAGATATGCGCTCCATCAAACTGTTTAAACACAAGTACGTGTTCTCATCTTGTGTTATCTGCCCTCGGTGAGTGTGGCTTGTTCTCTCTCTGTATAAGCTGCACATTGCCTATACAGTTGGAGTTTCGCTACTGCCCCATGGAGAAAACAGGTGATACTAAAAGCTTGAATTGCTCAGATATAAGTAATGTTCTTTATTATGGTTCGGAGGCAAGATTAATAGCAATAATTTTTTAATGCGTTATTTTATATATAATTAATCACACCAATTTAACTATATGTTATGTGTTGTGCTGCTGTAATAAACACAGTGATTTCAGGTGTGTCTGGTTTAGCAGGTGACCGTTCAGTCCATGTCGATGGAGCGGGCTGTGCATTTGCTGCAGGTCAGCGAGCGAGCACGTCAAGGGAGACTGAGAGCTCACTTCATGAAGAAGATTTGGCAGGAGGAACAAAGAAGGCAGCAGGGGGATAGTTCTAGCTCTAGCATGCTAAACCCTGACCAGGCAGCCACCTGCATTCAGAAGGTATCAGGCAGTAGTTGATTATCAACAGCGAGTTAGTAGTCCAATGATATCACCAATGCATTGCATGAATGGGTATGAAATTGGAAAATCAAGTAAACGGTGGACAAACCATCTATGCAGTGTGAGGAAATAGATATTATAATGCTTAAACTCGTGTCACAGGTTTTCATCAATAAAAGCAATGAGCACAAATTCTATGTTATCAGAGCATACAAACTAGCTTTTGGGGAAATTAAATTAACTGTGTTATGGTCCCTGTATGCAAGGCTATAAATATATCATAACATTATAACAATAAATATGTCATTTAAAAAATGTAAGTTGGTTTTCTAGCACCAAGGCATCATACACTGGGGAGGGCGTGACTGCAGCCCAGCCTGTGCATGAACTCAAATGATGAGGTCAGGCCATCTCCTATGACAGTCATCAGTTGTCACAATTGACATTTGTCTTCTCACAAAGGACTAAGAATGTCATGCGATCCCACCCAAGCATAAAAGATATATGTCCAACTCATGTGTGGGGATAATGTGGTAGCAGGCCCTTTGGCAGAAGGAGGGAGATTGGTGCTGAGAGATGGGAAAAGGAAAGCATTCCTGAATTTTAAGTGTTCTTTTTCATTGCCATACTAATCATGAAATCTGAGCTCATGTATCCTGACGTCTTTTTGAGTGAGTTTTCGCTTTGGTTGGTGAAACCAGACATTGATGTTGCTTGAAAGAGATAGCAGATATGATTCTGGAGATCTAAAGTTTTGTATAGTTCATGTGTGAAACTGACATTAATGAGAGAAATGGTATAATATAAAAGAAGTGCAAGAATACTTTCTTGAGGGTCCATGAAGAGCTTCAGCATTGTAGCTCATGAGTAATAGATCATCAAATGGGCATTTTTTAATGTGTTCGAATGTGCATATGTTTCCAAGAGGTGATAAACTGAGATTTTGGGCTCTCACACTAAAGGGCTGCTTTCAGAAGGTCAAATCCTCCCATCCCTCTTATTCTGTTGCTCACAGCAAAGCAGATTTCTGTGATGTGAAACTGTGGAGACATAATTCTCTCTCTTCAGATTACTTTTGTTGTTTTAGCATCATTGTCTCTCACACTAAAATGGAGGACAATCTTGAAAGCAATTGGGAAATAGTTTAATATCCTTGCCTGCGTTTGTGGGATATGAAATATAGGCCAAGCTTTGAGATGAATTTTCCCTTACAGGTTATTAAAATATGAACCTCCTCACATCCTCAATGACAAATTAAACAATTAAATTCAATTTGTCAGATTGGAACTTCGGCTATTGTAGATTTCCCTTATCTCAAAGTCCACAGTGAATGTGAGAAGACTGTAGATAGCTATAACCAGATAACACAGAGCAGATGTATCAGCAAAGTGACGCTGATAGTATATTTTCTGGTGTGTCCTCAGTTTTCTGTCTTGCCTGCTATGACCATGACCACAAAACCGTGTTTTTGCTCCAACCTGTAGGTGTGGCGGGGGTATCGAGACAGGAAGAGGGTCAACAAGGAACGTCTAGAGGAGATGATATTTCTGGGAATGGTAAACAATGGGATGATCTGCCAATGTACTTTTTGTGAAAAGCAAGTCCTGTCATGAAGTACACAGGGTTCTTCTCATCTGTTATTCTTGGTCAAACCCCATTCTGAACTTTTTGTACCCTTTGTTGTAAGTTTTCCCATCTGTTGTCAATTGGTCCCGTTTCCAGATACCAGCCCAGCAACGGATGCCAAGCCTTGCCCAACAGCATGCCCAGCAGGTGGTAAGCAGCAGGCATGTGGTGCAGGAAGAGTATGAGGCAGAGTACCAGAGTGCACTGGTCAGCATCAAGGAGTCAGTGTGGTCTGTGGATGGCCCAGATATTAAGGAAACCCTGCAAGAACAAATACGGCAGTGGTTTATTGAGTGCCGGTGAGTTATACAGCAAAAAGAATCGAGCCACGGAAACAAAAATAAATAGTTTTTAGGCAGACGACTGAATTACAGTATCAGCTCAAACACTTTAATTAGAGCAATGCTCTAATTTGGCGGCATCTCCATGCATCATTCAAAAAGTGCTCCTCACGTGCAGCACACGGGACACACGTCTGTGATGCGAGATGAACGCGATATCCTATTGAGCATAAAAACACATAGTAAACACACATTTTGGGTAAAATAGTCAGTTTTCCATGATAATTTTTGCTATAAAACAGCAAATTTGTCATATTAAACTCCACACATAGTTCGCTCCAAAAAGATTGTTTACTGTAAAACATGTTGAAGATTAGTGGACAGGTGGTCAATTGATTAAGTGATTAACTGTTTTCTCACAAAAGCAATTTATTCAGCACACTCAAGCATCTCCTCCATAGACATCCATTCAAAATAACAGCATCTTGTCTCCTTCTCAGTACCTCCAATAGAATGTCTATGGGACCGCTTCATTATGCTATTCAATGCTAACCTTGTAGGCTCACATTTCAGATGGGCTCTGATAATGCTTCTTGAGGTGGCAATTTTGAATTTTGAAATGTGAGGAGACTAGGATTTGAGTATTGCGGTAGATGGGGACACTGATCTGTGTATAAAGGCTTACATTGGATCTGTTCCTCACACAAAGCCATCACACGGTATTGGAAGATCCGGAATACAGTGCACAAATAATTTTTATGATACATTTATAGTGCTAATCTAAGATTTTGATCTATAATTCAGACATTCTGGAAACTCCCTTTGTGTCCAACAGTAGACAAAACTGTTAGTAAATAAGCAATAAATAAATTAATCTATGGGTAAATGAAAACATCATTTTAAATTCATTTCATTTTAAAATATAGCCCAGAATAAAGTATTGAAATTCTCAGGAATTATTTGAAACGGTATTTAAAATACATACAAGTGATGATGTTTTGGTCATGTAGGCAACGGAACAAAGTGGACGTTTTGGTTTTAAATAATTAACTTAAAGGAAGTGTCATTATGAGTGTGTGTTGGGCAAAAGGTCAATCATATGTGTTAGATTTTCAACTGAAATTGAAAAAAAAAGACTACTTCTGCCTCAGTGCTTCCTTAATCACTCTCTCAGTCTGAGTTTGGAATGACATACTACCTATAAAAAACTACAGTCCACTAAATGTGTCTATGGCAGAAATAGCATGAGTAGTATGGTAGTATGCCATTCCGTATTCAGCCCCAGAATCACCTAAGCTGCTACCACTTGGACTTCCCCTTCACCATTGTCTCCTTTAGCTAATCTGCTTTCACAAGAGCTTTCACTCCATTTCCGTCCAGTCAAGCCATTATTTCACTTATTGTAAAGTGCATTCCTGACCTGTTTCGTCCCTTCCTTTTGTGCAAAGGCTGGAATGTAATCAGGCTAAGCGTTGGTCACTTTTACCCAGGGCTGTTTATGCTAAGTTAATGCTTGTGCTATTTAGTGTGTGCATCGTGTAGAGTGAGACTGGGCTGATTTGCACATTCCAGCCAGATTTACAGCCTGTCACTGCATGCTGCTGCCCATTAGTGCAGAGACAACAGTCATAAGTCATCTCAGTTGGACAACACAAGGTGGTAGCTTTGTCTCTGTTTAGGGACCCCTCTCTGGCCCCTTTAAGTGACCTTGCTGGGCCCCTGCTGGTTGTATAAGGGATGTATGGGATACCATGTCAGGACCTGCAAGGTGAAGTATTTTCGTTTCCATGTGCAAATGAAGTAGAACAGATTAATGTGCAATGGAGTAGTTAAACAGGCAGGCAGACACATAGAATGCTGTAACACAAACATCTCCAGGAAGACACAATCAAGTTGAAGAGAGCTAACCTACAGTATGTTATATACTTTATGATTATTCAATTTTCCACCTTACAAAAGATGTAGATATTTGTTCTTAATTTTTACACATATATTTTTGTTGGTTTGGATATACACTGAAACACACAATATCAATTTATTTACAGCATCAAAAATTCAAGTATATTTACAGATTTACAGTAGGGCGTAAATTAAACGCATTAATTCAGTGTAATTAATTATATAAAAAATGATGTGTTAAAAACATTTAAGCATTTAATCATGTCCCAAGACTATAATAAGGAATATTCCTGCCATTGAAGCAATTGAAGCTTGAAGTACCACCTGTTCCCCGTCTGTCGCTCACTTCGACGTCGTGTCGAAGAAGCGACACTAGGGGTCTCTCTTGTGCGCCGAATATGCCTCTGATCTATGAAAAAAGGCCAATGAGAGTTGGTGAACAGTAATTGCATACCCCGCCCCGGACATATGGGTATAAAGGCGAGGGAAACACGGCCGATGGTCGTGTATGCAGCCAGCTGCAAGTGACACACCAGAATCCTGCTTCTATCCTCTGACGCTCTGCTTTGCTGTTGGATCTACGGTGCACTTCAGCTGCTTTTCTCCTTCTCTGCACGGCGTGCAGTTTGCCCCTGGGCGCTTCGACAGCACAGAGTTCTAAAAGAGTTTTAATTATAAAGAGCAATTTTCTCTATAAAAGAGTTTATTTCTCTAAAAGAGCAATACACAGCGGCGTTGAACGTCCTTTTCAGGACGCGTCTTTTTAAAGATGCCATTCCGCCCCTGTGTAGTTCCTGGATGTGGAAGAGTGCTCTCCGCTTCAGACGGCCACAGACGGCTCACTGCGCGAGCATGACCATGGCAACGTTGCGTTCGCGGAAAGCACGCCACTCCAGCCGCCCCCCCCGTGTCGCTCCTTCTTCCCACGGGATCGAGGACGATGCGGCTGGCGATGGAGGCGATTTGGGGAGGGTAGTGGGTGCAGCTCCGCCGGGTACGCCCCCTCGGACCACCCGCCCCCCGGCACGCTCGTTGACTCCCGTCCGTGCTCGAGGCAACAGAGGCTCACCTCACGGACAGTCTGCCTATCCTCTGGAGCTCAAGGTGGATGAGCTTGCCACTCGATCTAAGAGCGCTGCGTCTGATGCTGATACCTCACCTGGGCTGCCGCCTTCGGGCCAGCACGCCCAGGTTGAGGCTGACGCGCAGATGTCCGACATGCTTGCCTGGGCCGCCATCAGTGTGGGGTTGGATTGGAACCCTCCGTTCTCCCCACACCCATCACGGTTGGATGACTGGTTCCTGGGGTCTGGGCGCCGCTCACAGCCTCGCCCCCAACCCCCCGGTCCTGTTTTTCCCAGAGGTGCATGACAAGCTGACGTCTTCGTGGAGAGCCCCTCTCTCCACTCATCAAAAGCCCTGCTCGTCCGCTCTCGCAACTCTCGACGGCAGAGCGGCCCACAGGTATACGGCGATTCCCCAGGTGGATAGGGCTGTTGCGCTCTATCTATGTGCCGGAAACCCTACCACTTGGCGAGGTCGCCCTATACTCCCTTCCAAGGCCTGTAGGACGACATCCTCGTTTCACTCCAAAGCCTACAGCGACGCGGGACAGGCCGATTCCGCATTGCACGCCATGACCATCCTGCAAGTCCACCAGGCCAAGGCGCTCAGGGATCTACCTCGCCATCAGAGCCACGAAGGTCACCGCACAGGCACTTGGGAGGCGATGGCCATCTTTGTGGTCCAGATCTGCCGCCACGGGCCCTGCCCCGTCTGCTCGCCGAGGGCGTCCCCCTGCGGCTAAGAAACCTGCTCCGCCTCAACCCGGGCCCAGCTCTCAGCCCCAGCGTTGAGCACACTGCAGGAAGCAGATGTCCCCCCGTCACTCGGACCCCCTGAAGGACCCGTAAGGCTCCCAGGCGCTCCTGAGACGGACGACGCAGCAACAAAGATGTTAGCTCCGGAGATGGTAAGACCATTAGGGAATGTGGAATGTGAGAATGTGGCTGCGGTACCCACATTCTCAATAAAAGAGCTATTTTCTTTGTCTCTGGGTGACCTGGTCCACAAATGCCGTTCTCATGGCACTCTGCCACCAGATCTCAACAGTCCCGGCTTCCTGGACACAGACCACCCGTCTCCAGCCCCATGACTGTTCCCTGACCTGCTGGTTCCGACGAGTCTAGAGGACGCCTACCTTGGACCTCCTCCTCAGTCACTAACCCGCCCCCTGCTGGGTGTGCGGAGCAAGGTAAGTGCTTTGAGTCTTTTCTCAGTACCCTATCGCCAACCCATCTCGCTGGCTGGCCCGGACCTTTCGATTCTGTTAGACAATTCAGTTTGCCAGGCCCCCGCCCCCCTTCGTGGGTGTCCGCTTTTCCGCAGTACACGGTGAACATGCTCAGTCCCTGTGCTCACAGATGCGATAGAGCCTGTCCCTCCAACCGAGATGAAGAAGGGTTTCTACAGCCCTTACTTCATCGTACCCAAGAAAGGCGGTGGCTTACGACCAATCTTGGACCTGCGAGTTCTCAACCAAGCGTTGCTCAAACTCCCGTTCAAAATGCTCAAGCAGAGACACATCTTAACCTGCGTCTAGCATCTAGATTGGTTCGCAGCGGTAGACCTGAAGAACGCGTACTTCCACGTCTCTATTCTGCCTCGACACCGCCCCTTTCTGCGGTTCGCGTTCGATGGCCAGGCGTATCAGTACAAAGTCCTCCCCTTCGGCCTGTCTCTGTCCCCTCACATCTTCACGAAAGTCGCAGAGGCAGCTCTTGCCCCGCTCCGAGAAGCCGGCATCCGCATACTCAATTACCTCAATGACTGGCTTATCCTGGCCCACTCACAAGAGTTACTATGCACTCACAGAGACCAGGTGCTCAGGCACCTCAGCCGTTTGGGGCTTCAGGTCAACTGGGAAAAGAGCAAGCTTACTCCAGTCCAGAGCATCTCTTTTCTCAGTATGGAGTTAGACTTGGTCACTATGTCAGCATGCCTCACCAACAAGCGTGCCCAGTCAGTGTTGAGGTGCCTCGCCGCCTTCAGGCCAGGCACAACGGTCCCCTTAAAACTTTTCCAGAGGCTCCTGGGGCATATAGCGTTCTCCACGGCAGTCGCACCGCTGGGGTTGATGCATATGAGACCGCTTCAGCACTGGCTTCAGACCCGAGTCCCGAGACGAGCATGGCGCCGCGGCACACACTGTGTGGCAATCACCCCTGCCTGCCACCAAACATTCAAACCCTGGACAGACCTCTGTTTCTTACGGACAGGTGTACTCTTACAGCAGGTGTCCTGACGCATCTTGGTCACGACCGATGCCTCCAGATTGGGTTGGGGCGCCGTGTGCAATGGACACGCAGTAGCAGGCCATTGGAAAGGGGCTCAGCTGCATTGGCACATCAACTGCCTCGAGTTGTTGACTGTCTTTTTTGCCCTGCGGAAGTTTCTCCCGTTAGTTCGAGACAAACATATCCTCATCAGGTGCTGTGCAAGGTCAGGGAGGACGAGGAACAATTCACTCTTGTGGCTCCTTACTGGTCCACCCAGTTTGATTCTCGGACCTTGTACTCCTCACGACAGCCCCTCCCTGGCGAATTCCCGCTCTGGCATCCGCGCCCAGACCTCTGTAACCTCCACGTCTTGCCCCTGGACGGGATGCAGAAGATCTAGCTGGTCTACTACCCACGGTCATAGCCATGATCAACCAGGCCAGGGCCCCCTCTCCCAGGCAACTCTACGCCCTGAAATGGCATTTGTTCTTGAATTGGTGTTCTTCCCAGGCAGAAGACCCACAGGTGCACAGTTAGGTCAGTGCTCCTGGTCCTACAGGAGAGGTTTGAGGGGAGGCTGTCCCCTTCCACCTTGAAGGTGTATGTTGCCGCTATCGCAGCTCATCCCGACCCAGTAGACGGCAAGTCTCTGGGTAAGCACGACTTAATCATCAGGTTCCTAAGAGGTGCCCGGAGGTTAAATCCTTCCCGGCTAAACCTGTTCTCCTCCTGGGATCTCTCGGTGGTCCTCGCCGGTCTTCAGAGATCCACCTTTGAGCTGCTAGAATCAGCTGGACTCAGGGCCCTCTCCCTAAAGACGGCCCTACTGATCACATTCGCTTCCATCAAGAGGGTCGGGGACCTGCAAGTGTTAACGACACTTGCCTGGAGTTCGGTCCGGCAGACACATATGTGATCCTAAGACCCCGACCGGGCTATGTGCCCAAGGTTCCTACCACGCCCTTCAGAGACCAGGTAGTGAACCTGCAAGCACTGCCCCGGGAGAAGGCAGACCCAGCCCCCTCACTGCTGTGTCCGGTACGTGCCTTGCATGCCTACCTGGAACGCACTCAGAGCTTCAGTCGCTCTGAGCAGCTCTTCGTCTGCTTTGGGGGACAGCGGAAAGGGAACGCTGTCTCCAAACAGAGGCTGTCCCACTGGGTGGTGGATGCCATCCTATTGGCCTATCACACCCAGGCCGTGCCACCCCCCCTACGGGTTCGAGCACACTATATGAGGAGTGTGACATCCTCGTGGGCACTGGCTAGGGGCACCTCCCTAGCAGACATTTGTAGAGCTGTGGGCTGGGCAACACCTAACACCTTTGTGAGATTTTACAATCTCAGAGTTGAGTCAGTCTCATCCCGTGTTTTCTCAGGTCCGAGCCGGTAGAACTCAGTACACATCGACGGTCTGATCAGGTGAATCTCTTGCGTTCAGGGCCCTTTCCCTCTGCTGAGGTAAAACAGTGCACCTTCTTTCCCAGGTGTCCCCTCTAGGTCCCTGGTCGATTCCTCCCTAGCCCTCTTGGGTCCGCAGTTCAGCGGAGGAACTCGCCGACCCAGTCCACTACGGGTACCCCAAGCTACAACTACTGGAATAGGTGCTCCACAGGTCAGGCCTCCTATGCGGACTCCTCCTGTGTGTACTTCCACGGTACGGTCACCCTACGAGCTGACCCGCGTCTCCCTTAGGCAGTCCTTTGCTGCCCTCCGATCGCCGTGTTGTAGCAACTCCCCCCTCCTCGAGGTTGGATCTACCACCGCGCCATTTTTTTTCCCACATGTTACCGAAGAGGCCATGTGATGTATCTCGCCACCTTTACCTCCCCGTTTCAGGCAGGTGTGGCCTCCGCAGGGTCTTTTCCCCCTGAAAGAATAGGAATTTGGGTAAGACCCCCTTCCCAGCAATGCAGTAAGGGCCCCGGCTGCTCTTGCTCTATGCTGAGAAAACATAGAGAGAAAAGAGGCCCAGCCAGGCTTGGCCCGTTCCCAAGTTGGCAAGCGTCGCCTTGTTCCCTTCTAGGGTAACCAAAAGGATTCCGACGACTTTTTTGGGGCATTGGGGAAGGGTACGTGCAGTCTGAAACACAGTTGGTCGCTTGTGCACGTCCTCGACACAGCGTCGAAGTGAGCGACAGACGGGGAACTTCTCGGTTAGGTATGTACCGAGCCGCTGAGGTGGCCAGACACTCCCGGCTCCTCAGAAAAATCCTGAATGAACATGCGTATTTCCCTCGCCTTTATACCCGTATGTCCAGGGGCGGGGTATGCAAATACTGTTCAGCAACTCTCATTGGCCTTTTTTCATAGATCAGAGGCATATTCGGTGCTCAAAAGAGACCCCTAGTGTCTCTTCTTCGACACGACGTCTCTTTCCCTCCATCAGGGAACGGAGGTTACATACGTAACCGAGACGTTTTCTCCAGGCGGCAGTAAGCGAAACTCCAGCAGTTTAGGCAATGCACAGCTTACATAGGGTGCTCTGCAGCCTCGTTAGGCTAATATATCGGCAGCCATGTCATCAAGCACCGTTGAAGGCCATCTCAATTGTGAGGACACTTGTCAGGCAGTCTCGATTCGCAGCTTTCATTTGCCATATTTTGGAGGATGCATCAGGTGCATCATTCGAGGCCTTCAATCACCCATAATCCTTTGCACATCTCCCAAATTATTTAAAAAAGGGAAAAAAATATTTGTAATTATAATAAAATTTGTAACTATTTATAGTTATTTCATCATTCATAGTGCTTTATCTGAAAATATTTATATGTGATTAACTGTGATGAATTTGATTAATTATTCAGCATACCATGTAATTAATTCAATAAAAATGTTAATCGATTGACAGCCCTAATTTACAGCTTTAAGGACGTACAAATCTTTACGAATCCTCTGAATTTCCCAGAACATTTACAAAGGTACCGCTGCAGGTGAATCACTCAAGTTCAATTGAGTGATTTTGTCAGACACAGTCCCATAGCAGGAATTTTTTTTCTCAGTGAATAAATGAGAAACCTTGTCAGAGAAAGACCTTTTTAATGGCATATTTATGTTTAAATGGCATAAAGATGGGACTAATAAAAGTATAATCATTTTCACTCATCAAACCTCAACACATGTGAAATATTATAATGGTGTAACAATAACATGTGTGTAACACAGTTCAATATCAGGACAGGAAGGAGGACACGGGAACAGGACTCAGCACTCAAGGTAAGCTTTAATAGCCACAGTAGGGTTCACAAACTTTACAGGAACAAACATAAACTTCTTCTCATTAAACTCTTTCTCGGGACGCCAACACTAGACTGACGTGAGTCTCTCTCTCTCTCTCGACTGCAAGTTCTCAGGCTCTTTTATGCCGCTCTCCCCATACTCACTGAAATTAGAGACAGGTGTTAGACATAATTTAGCTCAGGTACAAGCGCCCTTACCGCTTTCCCCGGAAGGACGCTTGACCATGCCCCCGCTGCCACAATGTGATTAACAAATTTCCTGATTTGTGTGTATGCTGTTGCAATTGTTTTGAATCTTCCAATTCTTTGAAACCCCAAGGATTCATAAACATTTGTACATCTTTAAACCTGTTAAAGCGTAATGTTTGCCTGTGGGCATTTATTGCATAGACCTTCACAGCAGCGCTTTTTTTTTTTTTTTGATAGTAATGACAATGAGTCTATGAGGGATAGATGTACAGTCTCTTCAATGGGTTGTACAGTTGTTTAAAGGGGTCATGATATAAGGAATCAATTTTCCTTGATCTTTTGACAAAAAGGTCATTGTACTATAAAAACATACTGTAAGTTTCAGAACTCAAAACTTCCTGCTCACAGCAAAAAGAAAAAATTTTGAAACCCAACTTGTCAAAATGACTCGCTCACTACTTCCTCCACATTGTGATGTCACACTGTGGTTTACATTAGCATCTGACCAACTCCACAATAACACATCAATGCCTACTTTACCTTATCACTTCTATAGCTCGACCAGCAGCGGTGAGCAGTGATGGCAAGTAGAGACAGAAGGTCAGTCAAGAGCAGAGAGACAATCATAATAGTGCGCGTGTCCTGTCAAAAGTCTTAAAGAAGAAGCAGAACCAAAACTGAGTGTTTGTGACAGAGGGTTAGAATGAGGGTGGAAAATGATTATGTTTTATAACATATGACTTTTTTGTGCAAAAAAACTTTACCAATATAAAAAAATAATATTTTTTTATTGATCATTCTGCTCATAAATCCTTGAAAAGTTGAAAAAAAAGCTTTATACAGTGCATATCACTGAAGAGTTGGTAAGTCTATCCATTAAATACTCCAGGGTTCCCACGCTCCTTGAAAGTCCTTGAAAGTACTTCAATTTCAGACACAGATTCAAGAACTGGAAAGTCTCTGAAAATAGACTCAGGTCCTTGAATGTGCTTGAATTAGGGCTGAACAATTAATCAAAATAAAATAGACATAGCAATATGATTATGAATGATATGATTATCAAACCGCAGGGTTTGCGATTGAATTATATAGTCTTTATGCACTGCTCGCTGCATGTACCTACTGTGTGCACAGCTCTGTTCTCTGTTACACATATTCAAAACACGTGTGAGGTTCGTGATAGTGTTTTCGGTAGATTCTGATCTGTTTGCAGTGTAATTCCCATAGTCTGACAGAGCCTGAAATACGGTGCAGAACTGTGGGTAGGCCTATTGTGCAAATTATTTTATTATTCCCACAAGTACCTCATTCATTATGCAGGGAATTTCCGCACATGTGTACTCACGTTAACATGTACAGTAGTTGATAATTTGTTAACAAAACCACACAGATGTACAAATCAAATTAATAATATTATCAAATTAATAAATCAGCGCTACTCCATCTCTCTTGTGCATGCAGCATTCTGCAGGACATTGGGTGCTTGTTGAGTTTAGTTTAATGCGCAGTAACCAAAGGAAGCACATCGTCGCATATTTGTCGAACTTAAGGATGTATATACATGTTAATTCAACATGCAAATGGTGTTATACTATCTCTGAAATCAAAGATGATGCTACTGTGAATAAGGTCTGTACCATCAAAAAATGTTATTAATGTTGGTAAACTATATATATTTTGAAAGGTCTCAGTGTTCGGCTTTGATACTTGATCACTGTTTTTCATACCTTCATTACGAGATATCAAGCCACAGATAAATACAAAAATTGTCCATGACTGTCAGAGCAGTACTACTTTCAATGTGTGCTACTGCATTGGAACTGAGTTTTGGTTATGTGCTACTGATTAAGTTGCCAGAACAGAGAGCTCCGACTTGGCCCTGACTGACATTTACCCTGTTATTGTAAACCTGCCCAAACTCCCCAGAGTGTCAGCACTGGACCTGGCTAATGTAACCTCCCCATGTGTGAAGTTCACAGTTCAAATATGTTTGATTTGCCTTTGTTCACACAAGCTGATATATTTTCCTATGTTCACACAGATATAAAGTCTGTTACCTCATTTAAAAAAAAATATTTCAGATAATTTTGTTTCCCAGACAGAATTTCTCTGTATTTGAAATGTTTTTATTATTTATTAAATTGTTACAGTTACTTAATGTTTTGTGTTTCAGAGATGCCACAGGGAAGTTTCCTGACTTTCCAAATGCGGAGGATGGAGGATCTGCTTCCATATTTGCTCAGAAGACACCAGAGCAGGTTATTGATCACAGTGAAAAGGAAAACACAGATAGTCTAGATCAGTTGTTCAAAACAGGCAGGTCTGTTCTGTTTGAGTGACGAATAGTAAGGAAAATGCAATGTTAAATGAAAAAAGTAAAATTAAATGAACTTAGAATAGCAAAATATATAGGCTTATCAACTTTTAAAATGAAGAAATATCCCTTATATTTTGTTATTAATGTCAAAATCATTGTGTAGTGTGTTCAGTTAAACTTTACAGTATTTTGGAGCAAATTCATCTGGCAACTGCTAATAGTAAGTAATACTAATACAATATTTGGCCCAGTGTTTGTTCCATATGCATTTAAAAAGAATTCTATGATATTATATATTAAAATTCTTTTAAATTATGTTTTTTTAAATTATGTATGATATAATTCTGTATATCTGTGGTACTTGTAGATGCCTAAAATATCTCAATTACAGACTGTGTTTTTTCTTCATATTTCACACAAGAATGATACTGCATTTTAATGGATATTATATGTTTTAAAGGTTGCTGCTGAACTTGCTGCTAAAGAAGAGAGGGAGAAGAAGAAAAAGTCGAAGGTAGAGAAGGACAAAAAAGGGAATGACCAGAAAGAGAAGAAAGGAAAGATGAAAGGAAAAAGGGGGAAAGGAGAAACAGAGGTGGGTGCCACATCGTAAAAAACGAATCAAAATTGCAATCTAGAAATCAATACAAGCTTTTTGAAGTATCTGTATCTGCATAATTAAATCAGCTGACTTGGTACATTTTTAAATGTCCCTGAAGATGACAAACATGGTCATGCCAACACATAATAAATTACACTTTGGTTGAACAGCATATCATTGAATTTATATGTGAAAATTTTAAACACAGGGCTGCTATTTTTGTGGAATCACTTGGTTTTCAATTTCACTTTCTCTGATGAGTGTGTCTGCCTCTTTATGCCTTGTTGCATTCTGGCTTTGTTATATCTTCACTTAGGTGTGTTCCTCTCACCTTTAGGCTAATTTACATTACAGTTAGATGAAAGCAGGTTTACATGCTTCATTTAATGTTCCTTTCACAGCACAATTCAAAGATTTCCCTGTGGTGAGAAGGCCTGAAATTTCTAGCTATTAAGTGAAAAGAGTCATAGAAGAGGAAGAATAATGAACATAACAAGTGATTCTTACAAAACCTGTAAAGAAAATGTTTTGGTCACATGTGACCACAAACCAATACAAAAAACAAATATGAAATGATATGTTGCATAAAGAACACAAAGCAAATATGGAGAACGTCATGGTTACTGTTGTAACCTCCGTTCCCCGAGGGAGGGAACGAGATGTTGTGTCGAATTAAGTGACACAAGGGGTCTTCCTGGGACGCCGAACCTGAGAAAAGGCCAAGGTCAAGTTGGCAGACAGAATTTGCATGCCCGCCCCGGACATACATGTATAAAGGGAAGTGGGGCAGCGAATGCCAGTCAGGATTTTGCACTGAGGAGCCGAAAATAAGGTATGGCCATTTACAGTGCTAGGTCTGGTGCTGTGGCAGAAGGGACACAACGTCTCTTCCCTCCCTCAGGGAACGGAGGTTACAACAGTAACCATGACGTTCCCCTTCTGTCACTCACTCGACTTTGTGTCAAATGAAGTGACACAAGGGGTCCCATATAAAAGCGCCACGCACTGACCGTGTTACATGAACAGTCGAAACAGGTGCAAAGCAGGCTATTGCGTGCTAGCCACACATGTACCGGCTGCACGTAGCCCTCCCCAACACCCCAAAGAGATTTTGCATACAGAAACAGGTGCTACATGACTAGCATGGGAGCAAGCCCAGCAGCCGTAGCCTTCTCTCTCACTATGTCTCTCACATAGGACGTGAAGCGGCTGGGGCCTATCTTGAGGCGTATAAGGATGTCTTTCCCCGGGGGGAGCAGGAAATAGCACGTCGGGAGGCAGAAGAGCATCCCGAGGCTTGGGTGCTGAGAGAAGACTCAAAGTACTTACCTTGCTCCGTGCACCCGGCAGGGCAAAGACTGAGGATGAGGCCTAGAGAGGCGTCTTCGGAGCTCGTCAGCACTGGCATGCCGGGGCTGCAGTGCGGGGCCGGAGGCGAGGGAGCTGCATCCGGGGAGACAGCTAATTTCCTATTCTTTCAGGAGGGAAAGACCCTGCGGAGGCCACACCCTGCCCAGTCTAGGGGGAGGTAATGCATGAGGGTTGTGAAGCTGAACGTGGGACATGGCGCGGTGGTAGGTCCAGCCTAATGAGGGGGGGCTCTACAGGCACGGTGACCGGGGCAGCGGGGCTGCCGGAGGGAAATGCGGGTCCACCGACAGGGGGACCATACTGCGGAAAATACATCACGGGGAGTTAGTCTGAAGAGGGAACTATGCCCGTGGAGACTGACCTTGGTCACCGCAACGCTGCCATGGTCATGTTCTGGAGTACATGAACCATCCATGAACGGCGATTCACAGGCACACGAGGCAGCGTCTGTGGCCGTCATTCTTGGAGAGAAATCGACCAAATCCAGGAACAACACAGAGGCGGAAAGGCATTTTGAAAAATGTGAGTGGAAAACTCAGACTCTTTTAGAGAAAATAAACTCTTTTAGGAGAAGAACACTCTTTTAACAGGAAGAAAGCGCTGTCGAAGTGCCCAGGGGCGTAGAGAGAGAAATGCCAGCTGGAAATGCGCCGTAGGATCCAACAGCAATGCTTCTCGATGACAGAGGTGAGTGGAACAGTAGTGAAGCTCTGCTTGCTTGTTCCACAACCATTTGGCTCCGAAGAAAAATTCTGACTGGCATTCGCTGCCCCGCTTCCCTTTATACCCGTATGTCCGGGGCGGGGCATGCAAATTCTGTCTGCCAACTTGACATTGGCCTTTTCTCAGGTTCAGAGGTACGTTCGGCATCCCAGGAAGACCCCTTGTGTCACTTCATTCGACACAACATTGAGTGAGTGACAGAAGGGGAACCAGGATTTTTTGCATTGTAACATTATTTTCAGGACACTTAAGCCTCCCCTTAAAATTCTCATTACCGTAATGCTTTCAGAAGTTTTACTTTTACTATTCCTGTAGTTTTCATCAATGATTCTTATTCCCACAACAGTAAAAATTATTACAGTAAAAAGATACTGTTGCACTGTAATTTTTTTAATTAAACTCAGTGACAATGAAAGGCAGTACCAATGGATTATCTCACTTTTACAATTTCAATAGTTTATGTAATTTGGAATGTGATAATGTAAAAGTAATTGTTAAAATTGATAACGTAATTAGCAAAGTAATGTGATTAAAAATTTTTATATATAATTTGTCATTAGTAGTCAAATATTTTTTGGATAAACTTGGTCGACATACGCTTTGACTAGTGGCAAAACTATTTGATTAGAACCCAAATTCTCATGCATAATTATTACATTAAATAATAATTATATAAAATAATAATTATTTAAAATGCACCTTAAAAGCCTGAGTATCTAGAGAACAGTTATAGGTTGCCTGGGGTCTGTTCAAGGCTCAGTAGTTTAAGATGTTAAGAGGATGTTATTTTGATAAAAATATCCACTGTCTCTGGAAATATTTGTAATTTCAGCAAGGCGTTCCTGCAGTGCTCCACCAAGGTTTTGCTGCACCCTTGATAACCTCTTGCCCTCCCTATTCAAAACTCTTCCTCTTGTCCATAGGGACAGATTATGTGTTCTCTGCTATGACATCCAAATTTCCTCTGTTCCTATTAGGGTGTGTTGTCTATAGAGCAAAATTATACATTTTATTTTAACAAAAAGTTAAGATAAATTCCGATACAAGTAATGTATTAATGCCCAGGCATGGCCAACAGCAGTCTTTTATGTTAAAGTCCAACGCGACAAAGGTTCATGTGAGGTTTTATGTTTTCAGAGCTGATCTCGGAGCTTCATATTCTGACTAGTAGTTACTGTGAGCTAGTCAAGCGTTGAAAATACCCACTCACCCTGATTGGCTGTGTTCCGGAGTTCTAGAATGGAGCCTTTGTTCCTGCGCTCCTTCATAGGAGCACCTGTAATCCTCATTGGTGAACCGAAGCACAAATATCTGCTCACAATGAGGCAGAAAGACCAATCTGACCTTTTTCAAATGCTCACATCCTGTCTGAAAGCTGAGCTTTTGATAGGTCATTAAGGAATTTTTGTCAGAGCTCTTTTGTTGGCCTAGTTCAGATCTAGTTTACATTTTTAAGTGCCACTTAAAGGCTACTTGTAAAAGAATAATAAAAAAAGTCTATAAAATACACGGTATCTGCATAAGAACCTCTAATAAAAAAGTATGGTAGAAAAAAATTATGTTTCTAAATCTGTGATCAGTAAATATTTACTACACTTCCTCTATGGCTTACCTACAGTTACACATTTGAACAGAAAAGTAACTTTGCATAGAAAAAGGTTAGCAAGCGATCTTATCACATTAAAATCATATTATCAAGCATTTTGTAGCTATACTTTTGAAAGTATTTTAATATTTACAGATTGGCCTAATTCACAGATTAGAGATTACAGATTCACAAAAAACACAGATTTTTGCTTTTTTTTTTTAAGGAAAAGAAGGAACAAGTCGAATTAAATTTGTGTATTTTTTATTACCAGGTTTAATTACCATAAACCGAGGGCAAGAACTAATTTTGCTCCATTTTGTAGCTATACTTTTGAAAGTATTTTAATATTTACAGATTGGCCTAATTCACAGATTAGAGATTACAGATTCACAAAAAACACAGATTTTTGCTTTTTTTTTTTTAAGGAAAAGAAGGAACAAGTCGAATTAAATTTGTGTATTTTTTATTACCAGGTTTAATTACCATAAACCGAGGGCAAGAACTAATTTTGCTCCAGACCAGGCTACACTGTTCTCTTAAAGCTGCTAGATCCATTTGGAAGTTCTGTCTCATAACACGTGAATAAGCACAGATCACTGCTCCGTATTACCAGGCACTTAAGGGCCTTTCATATTTTCAGATGGATTTCTGTCTCTTTTGGGGGTCATTACTTGCTAATGGAGAAATTTGTTTAAAGAAAGACCCATAAAGTATACCATGTCCATTTGGCTTATTTCTTTTGAAAAAAGCTCTGCTCCTGGGCAGGCACACTCTGCGGCCTGGGTGTGTGTCTGTGACATGCAAGCATAACATTTGCGTGAGTATGCAAGGATGTTGATTTACTTTTAATCTGTGACCCCTGGCTGAGAGAAAGGAAAACAGGAGGAATCGTAAATCATGCTCGCAGCATCGTGCTTGGCCCCCACTGTGTATTCACATCATTAAAATGCCCGTGCTGAGGGTGACCCTGCAACAGAGCAGCATGCAAGAACATTGCCCTGGGAAGAGCTTTGATCTGCACTCATTTGGAATGTCAGTTTCAGCAGATTTATCCATAAATTGACAAACTTTTTTTGAGAACTTTACTTGTCAAACTTTAAAGGTCAGGAAAACAGTAATGCTGTACTTGTGGAAGATCCACCTTGACACAAACTGGCTGTTTTGCAGGAGGAAGAGAAGGGATGGAAGATGACTCCCAGTAACTTCCTTCCTACAGTAGTCGAGGGAACCAAACTGTACAAAGGTGAGTGGTAAATGATGGGTCTGTACTCTACAATAAATGCAGCTTTTCCTTCACCAAATTAGTAATTCTCATTAACATGTCAGTAGTGTTTGTGTGAGGTCAATGAGTGAGCAAGGTTTCATCACAGTTGTGACGTGAGATGTGTCTGGAATATATCAAAGTATCCAATAATGATAGGGCCACGTCAGTTCTCAGGTGAAGACCAGTCTAGATGGTTCTCCACCCCACATTGAGCCTCCCCCCTTCTCTCCCTCTCCTTCCTCTTTCTTCTGTGACTACAGATACATTTTCTTGCCCTCTCATTAAAGCTGAGTCTCCTGATGCCATACAGAAGTCCATCTCCTCCACATTCTATAATCAACATAAGTCATCTATCAACTTTCCTCTTGCCTTGGCTTCATGGCAGTAACCATTTCCACAGGCACTTTATCAAACTACAATTGCTTGTGTGGATTGATCACACTGTGGTTACTGTAGGTTGAATGTTTTGCTGAATTCGAACCACTGGAAGCTGGAAGTTTTGTTGAATGTATGGGCACATATGGACTGCAGTTTCTGGGTAAAATGTCCACAGAATGGCACAACTATTTTTAGTTGTAAATTATGTAATACAGTCAACAGGAATGCATTTTTCTTAACCATACTCCCAAACCTAAACCTAACCATCTGTGAAGTAAAAACTGTGAAAGGAAAATGCAACCTCTGAATCACGCACACCATAGTTTATGTGAACAGGATTACAAGCTGGTTCCCATGGGACCACAACGACAATGACTTTATTCACTTTTTAACAAATCATGAGTAAAATTAACATTTTTTAAAATTAACAACGTTTGAATAAAGTATTTCCATGACATTTTGAAAAGCCTAATTATTGTTTTTGTCTGCCTGAAATTTAACTTGTATGTAAATATACTGAATGAAAGAAGTTTCATTCACTATAAAACGTCTAGGTTACGTATGTAACCTCCATTCCCTGATGGAGGGAATGAGACGTTGTGTCGAAGAAGTGACACTAGGGGTCTCTCTTGAGCGCCGAATATGCCTCTGATCTATGAAAAAAGGCCAATGAGAAGTTGGCAGACAGTATTTGCATACCCTGCCCCCGGACATACGGGTATAAAAGCGGGGAAATACGTCGAGTTCATTCAGGATTTTTCTGAGGAGCCGGAATAATGGTCCAGCCACGACAGTGGCTCGGCTCAGCGACGTGGCCGGGTGGACACAACGTCTCGTTCCCTCCATCAGGTCTGTTGCTCACTTCGACGTTGTTTCGAAGAAGCGACACTAGGGGTCCAATTTAAATCACGCCATGCGCTGAGCCGTGTACGTGTACTGCTGACACAGGAGCGGGCAGGTATTTTACGTGCAAAGGTGACCAGCTAAGTCAGATTGCACGTACCCTTCCCCAGTGACCCAAAACAGTCGTCGAAATCCTTCTGGTTACCCTAGGCAGGGGAACAAGGCGACGCTTGCCAACCTGGGAACGGGCCAAGCCAGGCTGGGCCTCTTTTCTCTATATGTTTCTCCGCATAGAGCAAGAAAGGCCAGGACCCTTACACGCATTGAGGGAATGGGGTCTTACCCAGTTTCCTATACTTTCAGGGGGAAAAGAACCTGCAGAGGCCACACCTGCCCAAAAGGGGGAAGTAAAGGTGGCGAATACATCACATGGGTTTTTAGGCGACATGTGGAAAGTGGCGTAGTGGTAGATCCAGCCTCAAGGAGGGAGGAGTTGCTACAACATGGCGACCGGAGGGCAGCTAGGACTGCCTAAGGGAGACGCGGATCCACTTCGTAAAGGGACCGTATCACGGACGATACACACAGGGGGAGTCCACGTAGGAGTCCTGACCTGTGGAGCACCTATTCCAGTACAGGGTAGATTAAATACCCGCTCTGGCCAGTGCCCGTGAGGATGCAACACTCCTTGTCGAGTGTGCTCGGACCCGAAAGGGGAGGGGCAAGGCCTGGGTGTGATAAGCCAATGTACTGGTGTCAACTACCCAGTGGGAAGGCCTCTGTTTGAAGACAGCGTTCCCCTTCCGCTGTCCACCAAGGCAGACAAAGAGCTGCTCAGAACATCTAGTTATCAAGTAGGTACGAAAAGCACGTACCAGACACAGCAACGAAGGGATGGGCCTGCCTCCTCCTGGGGCAGCTTCGCTTGCAGGTTCACTACCTGGTCTCTAAAGGCCGTAATAGGAACCTTGGGCACGTAGCCCTGTCGCGTTCTTAGGATCACATATGTGTCTACTGGACCGAACTCCAGGCAGGTGTCACTAACAGAGAACACTTGCAGGTCCCCGACCCTCTTGATGGAGGCGAGCGAGATCAGCAGGGCCGTCTTTAGAGAGAGGGCCCTGAGTCCAATTGATTCTATCGGCTCAAAGGGAGGTCTATGGAGGCCTGTGAGGACCACTGAGAGATCCCAGGAGGGGAACAGGCTTGGCCGGGAGGGATTCAACCTCCGGACACCTCTTAGGAATCTGATGATTAAGTCGTGCTTACCCAAAGACTTGCCGTCTACTGCGTTGTGGTGGGCCGCGACAGCAGCAACATACACCTTCAGGGTGGAAGGGGACAGCCTCCCCTCCAGCCTCTCCTGCAGAAATAAGAGCACTGACGTAACTGTGCACCTCTGTGGGTCTTCAGCCCGGGAAGAGCACCAATTCGCGAACAAGTGCCACTTCAGGGCGTAAAGTTGCCTAGTAGATGGGGCTCTGGCTTGGTTGATCGTGTCTACGATGGCAGGTAGTAGATGAGCTAGATCTTCCACGTCCCGTCGAGGGGCCAGACATGGAGGTTCCAAAGGTTTGGGTGCGGATGCCAGAGAGTGCCACGTCCCTGAGAAAGAAGGTCTTTCCTCAGGGGAATTCGCCAGGGAGGGGCTGTCGCGAGGAGTACGAGGTCTGAGAACCAGGCCTGGGTGAGCCAATAGGGAGCCACTAGGGTGACTTATTCCTTGTCCCCCCTGACCTTGCACAGCACCTGTGCAAGAAGGCTCACTGGGGGAAATGTGTACTTGCGCAGCCCCGCAGGCCAGCTGTGTGCCAGTGCATCTCCCCCGAGGCATATCAGAGCGGGCAGTGGGAGGTCTCTCGGGAGGCAAGCAGGTCTACCTGGGGCTTGCCGAACCATTCCCAAGTCAGCTGGATCGGCTGGGGGTGAAGCCTCCACTCTCCACTGGGAAAGCGTTGTTGTGACAGCGCATCCGCTATCACATTGAGGTTGCTGTGTGAGTGATGTGAGTGGCGCGCAGCGACTTAAGTCCAAAGGAGGAGACGACGGACGATTCGTGACATGTGGCGGGAGCGCACGGGAGAAACTTCCACAGGGCAGGGAAAACAGTCAGCAACTCTGCCCATTGCACACAGCACGTGAACCCAACTTGGAGGCATCGGTCGTGGCCAGGACGCATCGGGACACCTGCTGCAATGGACCCTTGTCCGCAGAAGGCAGAGGTCTGTCCAGGGTTTTAACGTTTAGCGGCAGGCGGGGGTGATGGTCACACAGTGCGCGCCGCGGTGCCATGCTCGTCTTGTGACTCGAGTCTGGGGCCAGTGCTGAAGCGGTCTCATATGCATCAACCTCAGTGGAGGATGTCATATGCCCCAGGAGCTTCTGGAAAGGTTTTAAAGGGACCGCCGTGCCCGGCCTGAAGGCGGCAAGGCATTTTAGCACTGACTGTGCACGCTCGTTGGTGAGGCGTGCTGACATTGAGACTGAGTCTGACTCCATGCCGAGAAAAGAGATGCTCTGAACTGGGGCGAGCTAGCTCTTTTCTGTGTAGACCTGAAGCCCTAAATGGCTGAGGTGCCTGAGTCTCTGTGAGCGTATTGTAACTCTCGGGAGTGGGCCAGAATGAGCCCGTTGTCGAGATAATTGAGTATGCGAATGCTGGCTTCTCAGAGCGGGGCAAGGGCAGCATCTGCGACTTTCGTGAAGACGTGAGGGGACAGAGACGTGCCGACGTTGAACACGAGCCATAGGAAGGGTCGGTGTCGAGGCAGAATTGAGACGTGAAGGTACGCGTCCTTCAGGTCTGCCGCTACGAACCAATCTAGATGCTGAACGTATGTTAAGATATGTTTTTGCGTGAGCATTCTGAACAGGAGTTTGAGCAGGGCTCGGTTGAGAGTCCAAGATCGGTCATAAGCCGCCGCCATTCTTGGGTACATTGAATTAAGGGCTGTAGAGACCCTTCTTCATTTCAGTTGGAGGGACAGGCTCTATCGCGTCTTTTTTAGTAAAAAGCGTAGTAATTTCCGTGCACAGGGATTTGGCATACTTGCCGTGTACTGCGGTAAAGCGGACGCCTGCGAAGCGGTCCTGGCAAACTGAATTGCGTAAACGAGTCAGATGGTCCGGGCCAGCCAACGTGACGGGTTGGGAAGTGAAAGTCACGCGTCCAAGCTCAGTGCTGGGGGAACCAAGGGGACGATTATTTTTGACATACCTGGCAGGGCGGAGCAGCGGGGCGGAGCAGGTGGTACGGCGTCGGGAGGCGAAGACGTGTCCTGAGGCTCTAGTGCTGAGAAAAGACTCAAATTACTTACCTTGCTCCACACACCCGGCAGGGGGCGGGTTAGTGACTGAGGAGGAGGTCTGGTGTAGACTCGTCTGGACTCGTCTGATCTCGTCAGAACCGGCCGGCCGGGGGACAGTCGTGGGGATGAAGGCAGGAGGTCCAAATCCAGCATACCGGGACTGTAAAGATCTGGCAGCAGGGTGCCGTGAGAACGGCATTTGTGGGCCAGGTGACCCAGAGACAAAGGAAATAGCTCTGTTATTGAGAATATGGGTACCGCAGCCCCGTCTAGTGGGGAGCGGCAAATGAAATAAATTCAACTAAATATTTTCCTCCCGGCCCTCCACCGGGGGACAGAGTGGCCTGCTTACCAGCTCCGGAACTAACGTCTTGGTCTCTGGGTCGGACATCTCAGGAGCGCCTGGGAACCTTCCGGGTCCTCGAGGGGGTCCGTGAGACGGGGGGGCGTCTGCTACCTGCAGGGTGCTCGACCAGGTGGATTACGTTTCTGGACCACAGGGGTGGCCATCACCCGTTCGAGTGCCGGCGCTTCTGACCTTTGTGGCCCAGTTCCTGCAGCACATCAAGAACAGGACTACCCAAGTGCAAGTTTTGAAGTGCCTTGGCCTGGCGTTGGTTGCAGGAGGGGCGACGTCGTGCAGGGCGGAAGTGGTCTGGGACTGCTCCACCGTCAATGTTAGTGAGAGCGGAGAAGCGAGGAAGCCGCGGCTTACTCAACTCGTCATGCACGTCCGAGAAGAAAGGAACCGGAGGGGACGCGGCTGTGAGCGGCGCACATGCCTGCGGGACCAATCAAGTAGCCGCGAGGGGGGGACGGGGTTTACCGTTCCAGCCTCGCAGTAGCCCGGTAAAGCAGAGCGGACCTCTGTGCATCAGGCTAAGACATCAGCATCAGACGCCGCTGTAATTTTCTCATCGATGTTATCCAATTCCGGGAGCTCAAGGGACAGGCCGGCCAGCCATGAAGCGGGCCGCACTCATCCCGAGCTCAGGGGAAGCAAGCAAGCGTGCCGGGGTGGCGGGTGGTTCGAGGGGGTTTACCTGGCAAAACAGAACCCGTCATTATCCCCAAATCGCCTTCATCGCCCGCCCCTAACCCGTAGGAAGGAGGCAAGGCGTGGGGGGGCGGCTGAAGTGGCTTTCTCTCATGACAAAAGAAAGCCGCGACCCCAATGCTGCCATGGCCATGTTCTCACACTGGGAACATGAACCATTCATAAAACGCTGCCTGCGTGGGATCGCAGCCCAGGCACGTGAGGCAGCTTTTATGACAGAAACTACACAGAGGCGGAAAAGACGTCTTTAAAAAGACGTGTCCTGAAAAGGACTTTCAATGCCAGCTGTGTATTTGCTCTTTTAGAGAAACAAATATTTTAACTGCGCTGTCGAAGTGCCCAGGGGCAAACTGCACTGCCGTGCAGAGAAGGAGAAAGCCATTTTTGTGCGCCGTAGATCCAAAAGCAGAATCAGCTCAGAGGAACAGGAACGGGTTCACTGCATACATGACCATCAGCTCCAAAGAAAATTTCTGAATGAACTCGACATATTTCCCCTCTTTTATACCCGTATGTCCGGGGGCGGGGTATGCAACTTCTCATTGGCCTTTTTTCATAGATCAGAGGCATAGTCGACGCTCAAGGGAGACCCCTAGTGTCACTTCTTCAACACAACATCGAAGTGAGCGACAGACAACAAAAGTTAGTTGTAATGGCTATAACACAGTATATGTCCTATCTTGCCCAAAGCTTCACTTGTGTCTTAATCTACATTGTGTGAGAAGAGAGAGAGAGAGACAGAAAGAGAGAGAGTGAGTGAGTGTGTGTGTGTGTGTGTGTGTGTGTGTGGCAAAATGACCAACTTGTATATGACCAACATACAGTATATATATATATATATATATTATATATATATATATATATATATATATATATATATATACACACACACACACACACACACACACACACACAGCAAATGTTTTAGGCACTTGCATAGTAAAATGTTGCATAGTAAGGATGTCTTAAAAAATAATGACATAAATAGTTTTCATTTATCACTTTATGTCATACAAATTCCAGTAAACATAAAAAAGCTAAATCAATATTAGGTGTGACCAACTTGGCATTTAAAACAGCACTATTTCTCCTAGGTACACCTGGACACAGTTTTTCTTGGTTGTTGGCAGATAGGATGTTGCAAGCTTCTTGGAGAATTCTATTTAGGCTGTCTCAATTGCTTCTGTCTCTTTATGTAAACTCAGACTGACACGGTGTTCAGTGGGGAGCTTTGTGGGGGTCATGACATCTGTTGCAGGGGTCCCTGTTCCTCATCTTTTCTATTTGTAAAATTACTGTTTGGGAAGTCTAAGATTTATATTTCCAATTGACACACTAAATCTGAAGATATAAATAACCGTTTTAAGACAAATGGTTTTGTGAAACATCTTATGTATAAGACTTTTACACAGAACTGTATGTATATGTGGCAGGGCGCAGGGCGGGGCCGGGTCGTGATGCTACACACCCTGTCCAGTATCAGGCTAATCAAGCCTCCGAGAGGGATAAAGGCCGTTGGCAGACAGTGGTGTGGGAGAGAGAGATCATTTATGGACATGTCCGTCATGTGTGTGTTTTGTCTTTGAAGTTTATCATTAAAATATTATTTATATTGTCAAGCCGGTTCTCACCACCTCCTTTCCCTTGAACTACGTTACAGTATAGAAGAGGTTTGAAAGTGTTGGAAGACAGACTCAATGGGCGAGTGGGCGCTTGCTGCAGAGCCTTTTTTTTTTGTTGGCTGCTATTCTATTACTGGTGTAGCCTTTCTCCTCAGGATCAGAACAGCAGCCAAAACTACATAATGTTGCAGTACAAATGCAGTTTTTTTTGTTGTTGTTTTTTTGTTTTGTTTTTTTTTTAAAAATTACATTTTAGAGCCATTTAAAAGTTGTTTAAATAATTGTGATACCTGCATGTGAGAGCATGTGTAATATGCATGCATATGCCTCTTTCTCTTACTGTGTGTGTATGCAGGAGAATGTGTTCATGTACAAATGCCTTTTTGAGTGGAACAATTTGCAGCCAAGGAGCAGCTGTCACCTTGAAGGAAGCAATTATATGCCCAGTCAAAGCTGCTTAATTCTTTTCATTATGATTTTCCTCCAAATGTCACCTTGCTCAGTCTGTGGAGCAAGGGGTACATTCCTGAAGAATGAAGCTTAAAGGTGTAATGAAAAGCAGAGATGAGATCTTACCTCCCAAATATTTGATATGATTGAGTTAACAGCGATCTCCATGCTTAGAGCTGCTACATTCATCAACTTAACTGCTATCATCAAGCTGTCCATGGAATGCAGTAACTTTAGAGGATGAAATGATAAAATGTAGTTGAAAGCAGGGCTGAACTGGTAATCTGGCATTCCGGGCATTTTCCCAGTGGGCCGACGCTCTTTGTTGCCGATCAGGGGTGGACTGGCCATCGGAAGAACCGAGAGGGCCGGTGGGTTGGCCACGAATTGGACCGAATGGGCCGCGACAAGCTAAAATGAGCCACCACATTATGCAAAACGGACCACAAAATGCCGCCGCAGTATGCAGAAAAGGACAGCAAACCCATATGATTTTCAACCAATCTCCATATGGTGGGTGGCAAATGTGCTGTATATACACCCTGATCAGTCAAAGCAAATGTGTGTGGCCGCCCCCCCTCCTAAGAAACTATCTCACCACAGGCTGCCAGCTCTCAAGAAATGTACAAATTGTGCTGCTTTCTATTCATTCTTGGTAGCATCTGTTCTGTTCCCTCTCTTGTATTGTGTGTGTACCTTCAATATTTTGTGGGGTTGACCCCTAACAGGCATGTATTTTCAGGTGAGTTAGGTGGATGTTGTCTTAAACAAACAGGCAGGGTATGTGAATGCATCCCTCTGAAGCGCTGCGGCAATTATATGGATTGTATTGCCCCGGGATGTTTTGTAAATTTGTCTTTGAAAAGAAGGCTTTGTGGAGGACAGTTTGACCTCCGACCTCAGCAAGGTATCTCATTTCAAAGTTAGATGCTTATTTTTAGGTTCCACCAGAGTGAGCTTTAACACCAGTGCCCTTTGACATCAAGGTGAAATTTACAGCACTGCTTTTGAGACTTAGCTGTCAGTTAAGATGATTTACATTCTTGAATTTTTATGAGATGTTTAGATTAAGATTTTTAGACAATAATGTCATGCATACTGTTTGGATAGAGCATAACTGTCTGGTTCCAGAAGTAAAAATCCCATTCATTTTCTCCATAGACAAATTGATTTTTAACAATTACCTTTGAAGAAAGGCCTCCTTTGAGCTCTGAAATGCTTCTTTTGAAGGTATAAGTCTGTGTTACTGCAACTTAAATATTTTTTTATTTTTATTGTGTGTAACTGCTGAATTCCTGGTGAAGAACCACACTATCCATTGTCCCTTTCCCACCTATAGTCCTGGTACTTTTCCCTTAGTAACTTTTTAGATGAGAACTCTTTCTATATGGGAACGGAACACCTGAGAAGACTTTTCTTCTTTTCATTTGCACTCACAAAAGTAACCCCCAAAGTGACGTCAAGTAATATTGACAATTTTTCTTCTGAGGTTTTTGTCATGCGTGATTCAATAGCAACAGCAACAGTGAAATCAACAAAACACCAATGGAGGACGGCAGGATTGGAGCTACACTTTTGTTAGGGCTGTTTTATACAAACTTTGGCTGCATACAAATACATAGGCAGCTGCCCTATGAGTTAATTGTTTAAACAACAGAGTTTTAGATGATTAGAACTCTTATGGAAGCTGGTCTAAAAAGCACCTTATTTCATCCTACCTCCTACCTCCGAAGACTGCATTTTCCCATTTTCTGAGGAATCCTGTGTTTTCAGTTTACAGTTTACACTGGGCATGTGAGCCGTGCATTCTTGAAGCCACTGTGAGAGATAAGACGAGGCAGTCAGACAACCTGCACACACTGAACTCAGCAGACAACATGTTGAAAATGTACTATAAACCTATTTATCAACATGATCAATTAAAATAAAGGCTTTAATGACTCAATATAAATTACTGTACTGAAATACTCACTCATGCTTCCTCGGTAAGCTTCCTCTGTCCTCCATCCTCATCTCATCAGGGTGCTTTTAGAGATGATGGCAGACTTTTTGATTGGTTTCCGGGTCATGGGCTTAAGAGCAGAGGAGTGAGGAAAAGAAGAAACATCAAATAAGGGTACTGAGAAGCAACCCCTGACTTTGATTTGATAGGCAAAAGTTTTTCCAATATTACTGAAATAATATTTTTTTTAAAAATTGTTTCACTTCTGATTTTTTTTTTATTTATTTTTTTATGAAATAATAATAAGATTATTATAATAATTAAGATTAGTCCAAACTTCATATTCCAAATTTCTTGTACTGTGTCCGGACATGTCATGTAATTTACTTAATTACATCCTGATGCAACCATGCAGTAACAGGAACGCAACACTTCTCTCATGTAAACTAGATTTCATGACTGTTTAATGTACAATAGACTTCAATTACCAACTCTCGATAAAAATCGTATTATTTATATCCATTATTCTAGAATAAAATGTATGTAGTAATCCAGAAATCACTTTATTTTCTGTGTAGTCACACAGTACAAACAGTACAATCCGATGAAAACTCAAAGTGTCTCCCTATGAAGTCACGCAGCAGCTCTTACCTCTCAAACACACACACACACACACACACACACACACACACACATATATGTGAAATGGGTGACCCTCTTTGGATACTTTGTTGGTTTTATGTTATTTCTGGTTAGGGTTAGGGTTAGGGAATTGTAAAATTAGCGCAGTCCTCGGAGTAGCAGGCTAGCAGTTTACAAATGGCGGACTCCTTGCGTTTTTCAATGCTTTGTGCATCATAGGTTTTTGACCGATCATAGGCTGCAGCATCTTGCACAGCTCTACACCCCAAAAGTACCTAGCCCGGAGTAGGAGCTAAAAATATCCTTTGTAATAGCTATGAGGAACTATAGTTCTTCAGGTGTGAAAACAATGAAAAGTACTAGTCCTGGGGAAAAGTACCTAAAACTGGCTAAATGCTGCATTCCATTTAAGTCGGAGGTTGTATATTCCCACTTTATATCTCCGATCTCCGACTATAAAGGTATTGCATTGCCAGATGCTCAGAAGATAAAGTTTAAGGAAACAAAACTGTAATGCCCCTGTTAGCTTAGCAGGGGTTTGACTGTCTGCAGAGATGTGTCCTAGCAACCCAACTGATAAAAATGCTGCAACCCTAGCATTTGTGCTCGATTATCAAAAGAGAGTTTTTTTTACCATGTTTTGAAGACCTTTCTTTGCAAACATTTGTTAAGCAAGATATAATATTGTGTCATGTTGAAACTTGGACTCATTTATCGATATTATTTAATAAATATGAATGTTTTACACTTACTTTGAATATCTACCTGGGTACCGACATATTTGTGTAATATCAAATGCCTGCATCTCGGTGAAATATTGAAATCTTTAGTTGAAAATTTAGAAAGAGATTCCTAGTTGGAAATCCAACTTCAATTGGTGTTCCATTGCACATTTCCTGGTAGGAATAGTGATTTTCCAAGTTGAATGGAATGCAGCATTAGTCCCTGCAGTGGGAAAGGGCCTCATGTTGCTGAAGAGTAAAGATCTATCAATCAGATAATTGTGGCAAACAAACCACTGCAAAAGTACCACCCACTTTCATGATGCACTGCAAATGACTCAATCGAGTCAGTCCACCTACACTCTCAAACAATTTCTATATTTGTATATACCTGAATATTTTACAATAAAATGTATTGTTTCTATGCTTGTACACAACAACAAAATCAATATATACTGTATATTTTTCCAATGTTTGCAATTCGATTACGTTTGTCAGAATGCATGGGATTGTAGTTTATTTCACTGTGACAGGGTGGAGGGTGGGTCCGGGTTGTGATTCTACACACCCGGCCCCTTATCAGGCTAATCAAGCCTCCGAGAGGGATATGTGTTTGTGTGTTTTGGTTTAAGTTCTCAATTAAATATAATTTATATTGTTCTCACCTCCTCCGTTCCATGAATCCCGTTACATACACAGTTTTGTAACCTTGTCTTTTTGACCCATTTCCCATTTCCAATCAAAGTTTGTAATGTTGTGATTCCTCCGGAGCTGGCTGTGTTGGCTCATGTATTAGAACCATTTAAAAAAATTATTAAAAAAAGCACTGTTGCGCTCTATAGATATAGTTGTGTATATTTATTTGCATCTCTTTGCTAGGCAAATACAAAAGACAGGGAAAAAGTACAATAACTTCAAACTCATTGTGAGGTCAGACCATGCTATTCCATCCTGTTCCAGTTTCTAAATCAGCCTGGCACTCTGCCTTTTGCCAGGATAGGAAGTGGTGGAAATGGACTTCCTCTCAGGATGTGGCGCGTGAGAGTACAGCAGAGAGGACAATCAGCTGTGTCATTCTCACCCAAACCACAGCACCTGTGCTTCCTTTACAATCCACACTCAGAAGCTTCAATTTAGGCCCACTAGGCCTCTCTCAAAATTGTTTCCTCCTTTATACACAGTGCTGACTGATGTTGTCCTGGCTCTGCTTTGATGCTTTTGTCCAACTATTTTTAATGTGTCAAAAAATGTCTGGATGTTCTGCTGCTTTAGATAAATGTATTTAGTGCTGTGCTATGTAGAGTACTTACGCAAATGATAGTTCCCAGATCTATGATCATATCGACACTGTTGTTGTGATATGATTTATCTAAATCTATATATCCTTGCAGAGGTTTGGCATAGCCGGGATGAGAAACAGAACTTCCTTCAATATTTTGATGCTCAACTGGTGCGAGAGGAGAAAAGATTGGAAGTTGAAGAGGATGTCAGAGTTCAGGTGGGAGTAAAAAAGTTTACAATCTCTGCTCTTTATTCTTTAAATGTCATAATTAGCAATATCACATAGATAAGAGTGCTGTTGCATTGTTGCATCTAACTATTGTGATATTGCTTTCAAACAACAGTTTATATCGTGTTACTTACATTTTAGATACAATATGTCCTGTTATTTTGTCTATTTTTGCTCCACTAATAAAAATATTTCCAACAGCAGTATAAAGCCAAAGCAGGATCAAATTTTGTGTTTCACCAAGCAATGCACAGACTCACTATCTTTCAGGATGGACAAGCAGAGTGATACACACAATGAAGTGTCCAAGTCCTATTTAGTGGCACTCATGGAATGTTGGTTGTCCAGTCAGATTAGAGGACTGGAAATAACTGTTTTTATCTTTGTCTCTCTCCTTGACTCAGGTGGATGAACTAATGAGGCAAGAACTGAAGAACCTTAAGCTGGTGGTGGACAGAGAGAAGGGGAAGAAAAAGAAAAAAGTCAAGAAAAGCAGTAAAAAGGTGAATGGCAAACATGCACACACTCCTTTTAGATAAGACATTAGCTCATTTTAAATGTTCTGCATGAGTGACAGCATACAGATGCTTAACTCCTCCCTGATGCTGCTTAGATTGTAGATGGTGACTGGCCTGTAAACACCTGTAATGTGTCTGTTAGAAGCCTGGATGGATCTAGATCTTGAGATATTCTTAATCCTCTGTTTACGCACCTTGTGTAAGGGGCCCTGAGGTCATACAGTGACCTCTCATCATGACTAGGAATGTGGGCTGGACAGAGAATTAATAAAGGTGTCCTGCCCTTGTCAGCTTGTATTTTGGTCCATTTCTCCCCACCTTCTATGCCACACACAAACACACACACACACACACACACACACACAAACACATTTAGTCAAATATATGACAGTTGGACCAGGGAATTCTGTATATGCCTGGGTAAAGTACATATGTAGACACACATTCACACACACACACAATTTTGTGTGAATATGTGTCCAAAAAATAAATACTATTGGTATTTATTACTCCTTTTTTCTTTTATATTTTTATATTTTTATGGGGCTTAAATTCAAAAAGTGAAAAAAGTGTATAACTGTCCAGACACAGTAAAAAAAAAAATTGGAATAACAAGTTATGACTAATTTTTATTATTATTTCTTTTTTTTTTTTTTTTAAATCAGCTGTGAAACAATTTTGTTTTAAAATATTATTACAGTAATATTGGAAAAACTTTTGTCTACCAAATCAAAGTAAGGGGTTTCTTCTCAGTACCCTTATTGATATTTCTTCATTTCCTCACTCCTCTGTTTTTGAGCCTATGACCTGGAAACCAATCAATGTCCACCATCATGAAGTATCAATTCTCTAAATGCACCCCAATGAGACGGGGATGGAGGACAGAGAAAGTTTACCAAGGAAGCATAAATGAGAATGCACAGGTGGAACCTATGCAGAAGTCTTTTTTGTAAGAGCACCTGGGGCCGGTTGCACCAGCTATATGTAAGTTACAACTTAGCCTAGTTGTGGCATAAATAGGCACTAAGTCACAATTTACGCACTACTAAATATGTGAGCGTTGCACCAATAAACTTAGGTAGAACGTAACTCTACATATAAACTAAATATAAACTAAGCCTCCGACCAAGAGTAACTGATGGAATAAAAAGCAGACTTATTTAACGACATCAATGAACTAATATTTTGCATGGCAGGCTTCAATCCTTTCGACATATATTATGATGTTGACAAGATGTTGAGAGAAAACATTATGTAAAAAACGTACTTCTTCAGCATGAAACCAATCTAACGGTGCACTTTCCTGTGTACGCTGTCAAGTTTCAACATATACGATATATATAAGATATTAAAATGAATAAATGTCTATTTATTAATATTTAACAATTATTAGGATTTATCATGAGTATATTAATTAATCAAGTGTTAACAACATAACACCAATCATTCTGAGGTAATGCAGCTGCAATGCAGCTGGTAAATGGCGACAGTCTGAAGTGACGCTTGAATGAGCAAGGATATTTTACAAGTACATCTTGCTTCGATTCCTCGGCCCTTGTTTCCTAACCTTGCATTCTTTCGTACGTAATGAAGGAGGAGCTAGGACGCAAGGTAATGAAGCAAGGAAAGGAAATGAGGATGCACAATTTCATAAATGAGAAGCACAAATTATGCTAGAACTACATGTCATGCAGGTTGCCATTTTGTTGTCATGTGATAGGAAAACCATGAAACAGAGAGGACTTTTATGACTTGTATGAGTGAGAAGTCATTATGTTTTTTGTAAATACCAGATATTTTGACATCTTTCTGAAGGCTACACAAATTTTAAGTACACAGATGTGCTACTACACGATCAATGCTCCCAGTTCTACTTATTGAGACCTGTAATCCACACCTTTCATAGACTGCGATACGTTTTCGCAGAGTATAGACAAGCATGTTTAAGCCAACAGTACATATATACTGTAAATAAATATGCCAATAAGTAGATAGATTCTGAATCTGTGGCACAAGTCACAGAAATTTTTAATGATGTTATGGTAGGAATGTGTCACAACACAGTGCATCGCACCCTGCTGAGTAAGAGGCTATGTAGCTACAGACCAGCCAGAAGTGCCCATGATCCACCAACAAAAGCTTCTTCAATGGGCATGCAAGCATCAGAACTAGACCTTGGAGCAGTGGAATAAGGTCGCCTGGTCCGATGTGTACCATTTTCTTTTACATCATGTGGACGGCTATGTACGTGTGTGCCATTTACATGGGGAAATGATAACACCAGAATGCACTGTGGGAAGACAACAAGCTAGTGGAGGTAGTGTGATACTATGGGCAATTCAGATACCACAAGACATCTTCAGGGATCTTCTAGACTCCATGCCTCGCTGGTCGTCGCTGTTTTTGTGGCACGCAGTGGACCAATAGCATATTGACCATCCATTAATAGCATAATGGTCATAATGTTTTGGCTCATCAGTGAATATGTGTTTTTGGCTGTAATTGACTGTAACCTGTAAATGTATATGTGAATATGCGGTACATGAGGTCAATCCATCTCTGTATTTCCTGAAATCAGTCTCCATTGTGTCTTCTCAAAAACACGATGCAGAGAAAAGGCCTCATTGCATGACTGCACAAGTGCTAAAATTCCTCAACATATTTGGCGTCCTGCTTGAGTTGTTTTACGTTGAGATTTTGACAGCTAAATCAGCCACAGATGCTGTCTGTCTGATGTGTGTAATTTATGCACAAAGATGTTTTATCATTAATCACACAAATGCATTCAGCAATTGTGACACTAAATTCCAGCTATGCTAATTTATCTTACCACACTGAACTTGTTGCTGGAATTTTAAAATGAATTCAGTTTTTTCATGTAATTTGGGTACAGCAAATTATACAATATGCAACAGGGAGGGTTTATTTTTTCAGAAAATATGTTACACACCCAAGCTGAGCTAATGATAACAAGAGTTCATCCTGTCTGCTATGTAATTGTAGGCATCAATGTTTCATGGAAAAAGCCAGTGTCCTCTCCATTCGCGGGGTGTTTTCCTGTCTTTTTATTGCTCATACGAGAAGCCAAGAAATTGGCTAAAATTCTCCATAAAATAGTTTTGGGAAATCACAGAGTACTCTCCCTTTCATTCCTGTGGTTTCAGAGAAAAAAATATGTGGATATTTTTTATCCCTCAATGGACAAACAGAAGGTTTGGTAACGGATCTTCAGGTTATCTAATGCTTGGAGGATCATTAAGAAATACCTTGTGGCCTGTCCTGCTGTTTTGGTTCATTTGTGGCTTGGAAAAGCCCTGAGTTCCAGGCAGGTTCCAGGGTATCTCCTGCAGACTGCATATAAATGACTGTGCAGAGAGTTTTAAAGAATAGTTTACCCAAATATGAATAATCTATCATTATTTATTTACCCTCATGTATTTTCAAATGACTTTCTTCTTTGGAACAAAAAACCCGCCCTTACAAAACCCGCCCTTAATACTCTGCTGCGGTGCCAACGTCACACATCCCGCCAATTTCACAAGCAAGAGGGAAGCTCAATCTGTGGTATCATTTTATCTAGTTATCTAGAATATTGAGTTTATATTGAATGTAAACAGCAAGATAAGTTAGTGTTGACACTAACACACCAACTGTAACTGCCATGGTGTCCCGAGTGCCATGGTGTCCACTAAAAGCAGGACGATGACCCAACATGCCTTTTATGAAAGTTCACCAAACCATGTTTTAACGGATTTGCACTGTACCCGCATTTTTTTTTTCCGAACCTGTGCCGTTGTGCGCTGGATACACAACCTGGGAAGTTCAGCGAAACACTGAACCCGCCTCAATCTCCGGTTGCCCTTGTTTGGCCCAAGGGTAATCGGCGAGCCAAAGGCTATTGGCTGTTGGCCCAGAGAAAGCCCTGAGGAGGCATGATGAAGCCCCGGAAGTGACAGTTGGAACGCAACTGGCCCTGGCACGCACTAGCACACCCTCATAGTGGAAATGCGGCTATTGATAAACTCCTGCAAACAGAGCACAAGTAAAAAATAGTGACATGTCCATAACATCAAACCTTCACCTTCTTCCTGTCATGATATCATGACATTTTGTAGTAAAACATGCAAGATCAATGAGGTTTGATGTTATTGATGCATCACCATGTTGGATTTGTCCTCATTTACTGGTGCTGATCAATGCTTTAATTTAATTTAAAAGTAAAAACAACTTAAATTTCAGTCTGTTCAGAATGCAAAGTGATTGTGTGCGATTAGAAGGCATTGATTTTTTTGTGACTTTTTTTTGGATGCTTTTTTTGAGGCACTGTCAACTGTGAAAAAACAACGTTCTTACTGAGCACCTTTTGTCTTGTTTTCCAGGGAAAATATCTAAAAATTCATAAACAATATTGTAACGTAGTTCAAGGGCAATGAGGAGGCGAGAACTGGCTGGACGATATAAATAATATTTTAATGATAAACTTAAAAGACAAAACACACACATGACGGACATGTCCGTAAATGATCTCTCTCTCTCTCGCACCACCGTCTGCATCGGCCTTTATCCCTCTCGGAGGCTTGATTAGCTTGATATGGGACCGGGTGTGTATCATCACGACCTGGCCCCACCCTCCGCCCTGCCACAAATATATTTTAACAATATACAGTATATTTATTTCAGAAGCAAAATTACATAAAATATTTCTTTTTTTTTTCATAGAAATCTAAAATCTAAAATCTAGCATGTTTACGCTTATAAAATAATTTGCCAATGGGGCAAGAAAAAAAACTTGATTTAAAGGAAATAAGACATTTAAACACACCCACCCCTTTTTTGTAAAGTTATATTTTGCCATTTTTTGTCTTTAATGGATAGGTAAGTAGAGAGGAAGACAGGAAAAATGAGGTAGAAAAGGGGGTGCATGTTCAGGACTCGAAGTCAGGTCGCACAACAAGTCGGAGCACCGCCTACAAGGCTACGGACCTGAGAGTTGCAATAATTTTTTTCCTTGTTGCAAGCACATATGCAACACCACTTATTAAAACAGATTTTTAACATTTATTTGTATGGTCAGAATGTTGAATCAGTCACAGAGATATGCCTTAGTTATAAAGAAAAATAAACTTAAATTCTTACCGTACAGATCTAGATTTGTATTCAGAAATTATTTCTGTTTTTTTTTTTTTTACAAACAAAAACAAATTTTAAAGCTAGTGTGCCAATTCATGCTTCTAGAAAAAGAAGAAAGGGAGGAAAACTGGAAAGAAGAAGAAGACGAAGAAAGAGAAGGACCTGACTGCTGACAGGTTTGAATAACTGAACTGGTTTATTTCACAAGAATTTTGTAATGCAGTTAAATCAAAGCATATTTTACCCCTGCCACTGTGTTTGTGTATTGGATGGTGAGATGTAGATCATATGTTGTTTTAAGACACCAGTACACTGTGTGAAAGACTGGTAGAGGTGATGAGAGTTCTGGAAAGTGCTCCAACATTGTGAGTGTCAGGTCTTGGAGCTCAGGGTGTGACTGGCGGTTTTCCATGTAGGGCATAAGCATTCATGCCTGGCTTTTAATACTGTGATGTAATAGAATATTGCATCAGATACACATCAAGACTGATCAGTTTGCTTGCTAGTTTTTAATGCTCTCTCTCTCTCTCTCTCTCTCTCTCTCTCTCTCTCTCTCTCTCTCTCTCTCTCTCTCTCTCTAACTTTCTGTCTGCCTCTCTTTTTGTCTTCCCCCTAGAACCATTGAATCCCTGTATGAGGAGCTTGTTTTGGAAGGCTTCATAATCAGACCGATGAATGTCAAGTTGTCAGATTACATAGGTATACATTAATTACTGTCACTATTCGAATGAAAGGCACACAATAGCAAGTGGGGTGACAAAGCAAATATTTAGGGTGGCAGCTGCTACACAGGTATTTTGGGTTCCCTTGCAGTAGCTTTATTCCTTATGAAAATCAACCTTGATTTTACTACAGTGTACTGTTATAATCATAGTTATAACTTTAGTGTTACTATAAAATCATAACTATTCAATATTTAATATTCAATCATTTATTGCAATACCAACAAAGTTGTATGGAATTATTCGTTGTGAGCTCACTACAATAATAACAAACATCACACATACAGCAACAAGAGCAACAAAGATATCACAGTAGTGCCTATAAGAATTAGCTGGTACCACTGAGTACAGCACAAAAACAGAGACCCACAATACCAAGTGTAGGGTACAAAAGTTCAGGTTCTTTTTTTCAAATTTACTATGGCTCTAATGCTAGTTGCCAAACCACACTACAATTGAGAAAGTTAGTATGCTCTCAATAACTGCCCTATAGAAGTGGAGCAAACCATCCTTGGTATCCAAAACTATGGTGTTACTATAGTAAAAAATAACCATACTTTCTGGAAGAATGATTATGGTATTTTTATTACCATAGTTTTGTTTTTCCTTTATTATTACTATGGTTTACCACGAATGTACTAAAACCATGGTAAATTTTGTGGTTTATGCTTTACTACAAATTCTATAGTTCAACTATGGCTGTTGTAGTAAAACCATGATTAATTTTCCTAAGGGATGGGTAAAGCTATTGTGAGGGAACCTACAGTAATCTTGAGGAAACGCAAAACTACTATGAAGGAATATAGTATAATATACATGTCTGCGTAAAATGCCTTTGTGGCTTTTGCTCTCCCATGCGGCTAGTGGGTTCAGTACCGTCCGTGGCAAGATGTCATGATTTCAGCTTAGTCTCATAGAATGAATGTTACTATAACTACATTTTTGCCACTTTGTACATTTTGCTGCAGTTTCCTGGTGAAATTTACACTAGAGGTGCTACAACAACTGTGTGTTTTATTCACTTTCACAGAAGGTTACAAAATGTTTTCACTCTATTACTCACACACTGCTATGTTATTATATCAAAACACTTTTACTCTTTTACACCATTTGAAAAATAACACATTTAACACTTGTATTACAGACCCACCTACAGTTACACACTTCTTCCAATGTGAACTTCCACAGTAGCTCTCCTAATAGAGTGTTGGACTTTGGACTCAGAGCAAAAGTGCCATAAAATCTACAGGAAAAATGAAAAAATAGAGATGAAGGCATTAGGTTACAAATGGGGGTGTTTATCAGTCATAATATCCAAATCTATCATCATGTTCCTCTTTGCATTAAAACATTTATCTAGACTTGGAGAATATCAGTTGGTTTTCAGTTATACAGGTTGGTACTCATTTGTACCATGTTTCATCTGATTTTTAAGTCTAGCGACACATCTGCAGTATCTGGTTTAGCAGCGTAACATACACAGGTGGAGGAGCAACCGCTGCTATTGTACCTGTATGGCTCTGTAGATGGATACGGCTCAATGGACAGAGCAGCGTGTCCGCAAAGCAGGTGCGTTTTTACATGCAGATCGGTCTCGAGCACTTAAATGTGCAGCTTTGCAAGAATCAGTGAGAAGCAAGGAGCGAGAAGCGGAAACCATTTGAAATCAGCACAGAATTCTACATCACCACCCTTGAATTTACTATAGTAACACTAACTGTACTTTAGGCAGAAATAGATTGATAATAAATATTATCACATCACTACTTCAGCTCTATTAAATTTGTCAAAGGCTACATTAGGGGACTGAGGGAATAAAATACATTTTTGTTACAGCTTATGAATAATTATATTTTGTATTTATTTATTTTTTTACATGTGTTTAGAGTAGGTCTACTGCTTATATTAAATATATATATACTGTTTAAATGCCATTGTTTGTTTTATAGAATTCATGTTACATCTAACCATGATAGTGAAGAAGATCCATGCTTCCGTGTGCTTACTATGGTCTTGTTAAAAATACCATTGTGAAAATTCCATTGTAAAAAATTAATAAGTAACGAATAAATTACAAAAAAAGCAAATAAAAAATACACTATTTTTAATCAAATTAAATAGAAATGTGGTAAGGTAATGAAGTAGGGGGGCATTCATTAAAAAAAGGTTGAAAAACTCTGGTTTTGGGTAAAGATATCCCCTCCCCCCTCCCTTGATTTGCAAAAGTTTATCCATTTTTATTTTTTTTGTCCCTTTTCACACCAACAACTACAATCAGTTGTTGTCTCTTGGCATTGTGTTTACACGTCATTACGTCCAATTTAGATCCACTTGCACAGAATGACGACAGCCAGTCCTAAATTCTATTTGACAACCAAATTGGATTTGTGTGCCGTGTGAACACATCGATTATGTCCATAATCTCAGAGCTGTAGCTTTGATGTTAACATTTACAATAATGGCATTTAGTTGACTGACACTCTTATCCAAAGCAAATGACAAAAACTTAAGAGTTGCCATGTCTTATATCTCACAATAACTTTAATATCAGACAGATACATTAGTGAATGAAGCCCTTAGTCCCATGAAACATGTTTTATGTTGATTTTGTAGGGTTTCAGACTGGGCTTTACTGCTAAACTGACATGACCACAGACACGTGCGCAATCCTGAATCACACCCCATGAACGTGTATACAGCATGTGGATGCTCACATTGGATGAATCACATGGCTCATGACTCATGAATGGGCTAAATGCACAGCATAGCAACATCATGCTGTTTTAAAGTGATACAAAATGCAAACAGGAATGAATCAATAAGCCTCATTGTATATTTCTTGGTTACACATAAATGCTTGCAGACACACACACACACACACACACACACACACACACATTCTCTTACAAACAATCTTAATTTAGGATGGTATGACAGTTAAAATTAAGGTAATTTTTCTACAATTGATTTTTGTGAAACCGAGAACAACATATGTTTTCTCTGAAGTGGTTGAATGTTGGCCTGAATAATTTGATGTATTGTTACATAGTTTTTGTTTCTGTTTATTCTGTTCTTTCAAGAACAGGGTGTGGCATATAAAATAGAACCACATTGGTTGCTACATGTCAAAACAACTTGTCACTCTGACATTGTTTTTTACAATTCCAGGGAAACCAGAGTAGTAATGTTGATGGGATGCTATGTTGGCAAGCAGACAGGGTTGATGTCTGCCACTTTTGTGAAAACTATTTTGATAGCATATGTACCATAGTATTTAACTATTTATTTTTTCTTGTGTCTCCAGGTGAATACAGTTACCTGGGCACATCCCTGCGGCAAGCAGATGTTGAACCTATGCCATCTCTCTCCGACGTCAGACAGCTCATCGCACTTTATGGCATCCTACCTCTGGGTGAGTATAATCAGCTCTGACTCTCTAGATTGGTTCATAATCCACTCTCCTTACTTTTATCTTAATCGTCATACAAATACCTTCAAAAAACACCTGGAAATTTCTGGTACCACATTGCTAACATCATTATAATGAAGTATGATCTGCTGGTCTACAGGAATGAGAGTTGAACGTTAAATATTCATAGAATCAAACAATCAGCTGCAGTACTGAATTGCTGTTTAAAGCTGTAATAATGAATTACCGCCTTTGTGGGTAAAAAGGCCTTTAGGGAACTTTAGAGTTGCTCGCAAAAATTTTTCAGCAGCAGCACTATTAGAGCCATGTGCACTCGTTTAGGTGTGTGTTAAATAGAACACACCCTGTCTGCCCTTCTGAACTGCTCTTGACCTTATAGCAGCTCTGGGTCTTTTGTAAATTTCTCTGAAGCTGCCTCATTGCTATAGCGATGTGTGGTATCCTGTATCACAACATCAACACTCACATTCATTCTCCCCACTCGTATCTCGTTTAATAACCCAGCCTGGGCTCAACGATCAGCAAAGGGATCAGGCCAGATCATACATATGCTTCCCTGGTGGGCTGTAACCTTAACAACACTTTGCATTGAGAGCTAGACTCTCCCTCAGTGATTTGTGGCAGAAAAGGGTTACCACAAAAACAGTTGAGTGCTAAAACAAAGACACATCAGTCAGCAGCAGCAAAACAATCACATGCAGGATGGCTACATCCCTGAACATCCCTGTGGAATGAGAATGTGTCATGTCTCTCCAGAGGTCTGTCATCACTGCATACACAGAAGAAAGGAACACTGGGTCTCATTCACTAATAATTGCATACAAGTGTTCTTACTTATGTGTGCAGAAAAGGTTTTCTGAGGTGGCAAAATTTCTGCCAGATTTACAACAGGTGTGTACGCACATAAATCTGTTCTTATCCATGTTCTACTGTTGATGAATCCGAAATTAGAGTTGGGCGATATAAACAAAAATTTGAAAAATTTTCAATCTTGAAATTTTTGGTCGATAATGATATATATCACAATAAAAACACTTTTATGTGTGTATTTATTAACAAACTCTTACTCATTTTCTCTCAGAATGTTAAGTGATTAGAAACAGAAGCTGCGTTAACCAGGGAACGAGATGTTGTGTCGATGAGTTGACGCTAGGGGCCGCTCCTGCGGAGCACAGACATCTCTGATCTTGAGAAAAGGCCAATGAGAATTGGCGTTTGGAATTTACATGCCACTCCCCCGGACATACGGGTATAAAAGGAGTGACGCTGCATATCCGCATCAGATATCGCCCTGAGGAGCCGAGCCAAAGACCCGGCGCTTTCAGCGGTTGGTTCAGTGTTGTGGCCGGAAGGACACAACGTCTCATTCCCTCCATCAGGGAACAGAGGTTACGACTAAGCAACGCCAAGGCTGGGTCTGCCTCCTCCTGGGGCAGCGCTTGCAGGTTCACCACCTGATCCCTAAAAGGGGTCATGGGAACCTTGGGCATGTAGCCCGGTCGGGGTCTCAGGATGACTTGAGAGTAAGCCGGACCAAACTGTAGGCACAGTTTGCTAACAGAGAACACCTGCATGTTCCCTACCCTCTTGATGGAGGTGAGCGCCGTCAGGAGGACGGTCTTCAGAGAGAACGCCTTTAGATCTGCTGACTCAAGGGGCTTGAAGGGAGCTCCCCGAAGGCCCTGAAGGACCACTGAGAGGTCCCACGAGGGAACGAGGCGCAGCCTGGGGGGGTTTAACCTCCTCGCGCCTCTCAGGAACCTGATGACCAAATCGTGCTTCCCTAAATACTTACATTCCACTGCATCGTGATGTGCCGATATAGCGGCTACATACATCTTCAAGGTGGTGGGGGACAGCTGGCCCTCCAACTTTTCCTGCAGAAAGGAAAGCACTGATCCAACAGCGCATCTCTGGGGGTCTTTACCATGGGAAGAACACCACTGAGCAAACAGACGCCAGGAGCTTTGAAAAAGGAAAAGGAGCCTTGTTGAGGGGGCTTTCGCCTGAGTGATCCTGTCTATCACCGTGGGTGGTAGGCCACCCAAGTCTACCATGTCCCATCCAAGGGCCAGACATGGAGATTCCAGAGGTCTGGTCATGGGTGCCAGAAGGTCCTTCCTCAGGGGAATTCACCGGGGGGGGGGTTGTGCTGTCGCGAGGAGTGTGAGGTCCGAGAACCAATTCAGGGAGGGCCAATAAGGGGCAACTAAGAGGACCTGCTCCCCGTCCTCCCTGACTTTGCACAACGTCTGTGCAAGTAGGCTCACTGGGGGAAACGCATACATGCGAGGCCCCGGGGGCCAGCTTTGTGCCAAGGCACCTGTGCCGAGGGGAGCCTCGGTCAGAGAGTACTATAGTGGACAATGGGAGGATTCAGGGGCAGTGAACAGGTCTACCTGCGCTTGGCCGATTCGACTCCAGATCAGCTGTACCACCTGTGGGTGGAGTCTCCACTCTCCCCTGGATGTAACCTGCCGCGACAGCGCATCTGCTGTGCTGTTGAGGTAGCCTGGGATGTGAGTGGCTCGCAGCCACTGACTTGAGTCAGTGCTGACTCTAAAGGAGGAGATGTGCGGCGAGAGCGTAGACCGCCTTGGCAGTTGATGTACACTGCCACGGCTGTGTTGTCCATCCGGAGCAACACGTGTTTGCCCCAGATCAACGCCAAAAGCCTGCTCAGGGCAAGTAGTACTGCCAGCAACTCGAGGCAGTTGATGTGCCAACACAGTCACGGGCCGGCAACTGAGTGCCCGCAGCATACAGCGCCCCTGTCCCTTTGGGAGGCATCTGTCATAACCACGACATGCCTGGAGACCTGGCCTAGGGGAACTCCTGCCCGTAAGAACGCTAACAACGACCGCAACCAGGAAATACACAAAAACGGAAAGACATCTTGAAAAAGACGCTTCACCATTTGCGCCACTCTTTTAGAGAAATATACTCTTTTATTTGTGTTTATATATATATATATATATATATATATATATATACACTCACCTAAAGGATTATTAGGAACACCATACTAATACTGTGTTTGACCCCCTTTCGCCTTCAGAACTGCCTTAATTCTACGTGGCATTGATTCAACAAGGTGCTGAAAGCATTCTTTAGAAATGTTGGCCCATATTGATAGGATAGCATCTTGCAGTTGATGGAGATTTGTGGGATGCACATCCAGGGCATGAAGCTCCCGTTCCACCACATCCCAAAGATGCTCTATTGGGTTGAGATCTGGTGACTGTGGGGGCCATTTTAGTACAGTGAACTCATTGTCATGTTCAAGAAACAATCTGAAATGACTCGAGCTTTGTGACATGGTGCATTATCCTGCTGGAAGTAGCCATCAGAGGATGGGTACATGGTGGCCATAAAGGGATGGACATGGTCAGAAACAATGCTCAGGTAGGCCGTGGCATTTAAACGATGCCCAATTGGCACTAAGGGGCTTAAAGTGTGCCAAGAAAACATCCCCCACACCATTACACCACCACCACCAGCCTGCACAGTGGTAACAAGGCATGATGGATCCATGTTCTCATTCTGTTTACGCCAAATTCTGACTCTACCATCTGAATGTCTCATCAGAAATCGAGACTCATCAGACCAGGCAACATTTTTCCAGTCTTCAACTGTCCAATTTTGGTGAGCTCTTGCAAATTGTAGCCTCTTTTTCCTATTTGTAGTGGAGATGAGTGGTACCCGGTGGGGTCTTCTGCTGTTGTAGCCCATCCGCCTCAAGGTTGTGCGTGTTGTGGCTTCACAAATGCTTTGCTGCATACCTCGGTTGTAACGAGTGGTTATTTCAGTCAAAGTTGCTCTTCTATCAGCTTGAATCAGTCGGCCCATTCTCCTCTGACCTCTAGCATCAACAAGGCATTTTCGCCCACAGGACTGCCGCATACTGGATGTTTTTCCCTTTTCACACCATTCTTTGTAAACCCTAGAAATGTTTGTGCGTGAAAATCCCAGTAACTGAGCAGATTGTGAAATACTCAGACCGGCCCGTCTGGCACCAACAACCATGCCACGCTCAAAATTGCTTAAATAACCTTTCTTTCCCATTCTGACATTCAGTTTGGAGTTCAGGAGATTGTCTTGACCAGGACCACACCCCTGAATGCATTGAAGCAACTGCCATGTGATTGGTTGATTAGATAATTGCATTAATGAGAAATTGAACAGGTGTTCCTAATAATCCTTTAGGTGAGTGTATATGAGAATATAAATATTTATATAAACGAAGTTATTCACTCCATGAGCTCTTTTTTCTCTGCTGCTGAAGAACCGCTGGAAAGCGTCATAGAACCAACAGCTTTGTAGAGATGACAAAGACGGCAGAGGAATTCAGCTCTGTGACTGCTCTCTCGGCTCCAAAGAAGAAATCTGATGTGTATGTGCAGCGTCACTCCTTTTATACCTGTATGTCTGGGGGAGTGGCATGCAAATTCCACACTCCAAATCTCATTGTCCTTTTCTCAAGATCAGAGATGTCTGTGCTCCGCAGGAGCGACCCCTAATGTCAACTCATCAACACAACGTCGAGTGAGTGACAGCCAGTGAACTGGTATTTGCCCACCCCTAATTCTGATTATTCCAAATGAGGTTTAGGTTTTATATTGGCCTGAACTATACATGACCAACTGTATTTTGTATGCAGAATCTATCCCAGATCATTTGTGCAACTCTGAAATAATTAAACTTATTGTATGGTCACATAGTTATTTAATTTGTAGTAATAATATATAGCATCCATCTATACAAGAACTAAACTGTCAATAACCAGCCTGGTTTTCCATGCTGGTCTAAACTAGGTAGGGAAAGAAAAATAACGATAAAGAGACTCATCATTATCATTCTCTACAATGTGTTTGTGCTCTTCTTACATGGCATAAATCATAGTTTTCTATGTGTTTTTAATAATTGTTCCCCTCTTTTTTCTTTTTTTTATAAAAATGTCTCCCAATTTGGAATGCCCAATTCCCACTACTTAGTACATCCTTGTGGTGGTGTGGTTACTCACCTCAATCCGGGTGGCAGAGGATAAGTCTCAGTTGCCTCCGCTTCTGAAACATTCAGTCCACGCATCTTATCATGTGGCTCGTTGTGCGTGACACCATGGAAACACCACATGTAGAGGCTAATGCTACTTCCCATTGAGAATGAGAACCAGTAATTGTGAATAACTAGGATATCCCATGTGACTCTACCCTCCCTAGCAACTGGGCCAATTTGGTTGCTTAGGAGACCTGGCTGGAGTCACTTAGCACACCCTGGATTCAAACTCACGACTCCATGGGTGGTAGTCAGCGTCAATACTCGCTGAGCTACCCAGGTCCATAACTGTTCCCTCTTAAAGAGTGACAAATCAAATGTAGCCCTGATGTATGTTACTGTATGTATTCTTAGTGTAGATAAATCTGAATGGATCTTCCTGTCGGATTTGATCTAACCTGAAAACAGAAATTAGTGTCAAATTCAAGCTGTGTACTTATCTACTTATTCTTCGAAACAAAACCACTCCCACCATTTTACTGGGCAGACGAGTATATTTGAGTTGAGCATAATCAAAGCTGACTGGTTAACTGGGACAGCATGAAAGCATCATGTTTGAAGGTGGTTGTAAAAGAGAGCAAAATAAAATACCCTTGAAAGCAATACAGTTCTCACAGTGTTCCTCATTGTGCTTGTCTGTGAAACAGATTATGCTTGATAAACATTGCTGATATTCTGAGGTCAAATGCACTTCCTCCATTACACAATGGCCCTTTTAACAAAGCTGTTGAGAGAGATTACAAAGTGTAATATTTTTTTTTTAAATCATGATTAAACCATGGTGCTAGGAGTGTGCACACATAGATTCACACACATTCATGCATAAACACACACTTTTTCAGCTGTGTCGTAATTCACATACTCCATACTAGCATTGTTGGAAATGTGTTTGGCTAATAACCTTGAAACCATTTAAAATCTATCGATTCCAAAGATTCAAACAGGGGCCGGTTGCATAAAACTGTTTTAGACTAGTTTTATTAGTTAGTCATCTAAAATGTTGATCTTAATTTTTCAATCAGTTGCATATAAACTTAGATAAGTCTAATTTAAGACCAAAATGTAAGACAGCAGACTGCTAGACTTACTTTTGTTTACATTCCATGTTGCCATAGGAAATAACTGTCAGTTGAGCTGGCTTGAGTTGAGGGCTGAAAGGGGCTTGAGTTGAGACTTTGTAGAATACTTTGACTTCAGCAATGGTAACAAAACATCTAGGTTACTGTTGTAACCTCTGTTCCCTGATGGAGGAACGAGATGTTAAAATTAAGTGACACTAGGGGACTTTCTTGAAGGCCTCAGTTACCTCTGAACTTGAGAAAAGGCCAATGAGAAATTGGCAGAAAGAATTTACATCTCCCTCCCTCAGATATACGGGTATTAAAGGAGGGAATTGTGCATCTGCTCATTCAGGTTTTGCACTGAGGAGCCGAGAACACGTTTCGGCCTTTACAGTGGCTCGGTTCAGCATCATACCCGGGGGACACAACATCTCGTTCCCTTCATCAGGGGATGGAGGTTTCAACAGTAACCTAGACGTTCCCCGTCTGTCACTCACTCGACGTTGTGTCGAATGAAGAAACACTAGGGGTCCCAATTAAATCACGCCATGCGCTGAACCATGTACATGAGCTGCTGATGCAGTTGCGTGCCAAAGCAACAGGCTGCATCAGACTGCACTTCCCCTTCCCCAATGCCCCATAAAAACTTTTTAGGTTCCCGGCATTACAAGGGGGGGGGGGGGGGGGGGGGGGTGGCGAGGGGGGGCAAGCAACGTGCCAAACATGTGCCAGCCCCGCCTTTTCTCTCTCTATGTTTCTCGCATAGAGTAATAGCAGCTGGGGCCATTTAACGCATTCTTTCAGGGGGAAAAGGTCCAATGGAGACCATATCCTGCCCAGGCTAGGGGGAGATTAAGTGTGGTAAATACATCACATGGGTTTTCAGGCCACATGTGTAAGTGGCACGGTGGTAGATCCTACCTGATGTGAGGAAGGAGTTGCTACAAACACAGCAACCGGGGGGCAGAGGTGACTGTCCAAGGGAGGTGCGGGTCCATGGGTAGGGGGACCGTAGCATGAAAAATACACTAAGGTGGATTAATCCATGATGGCCAACCCTGTGGAGCACCTATTCCAGTATAGAGTAATTAGTACCCATAGTGGATCTGGTCAGGGAATTCCTCCACTGAATTTGCGCTATGTGCAAGTGGAACACCTGGTCAGCCATTCCGCATTACCGAGTTCTTCGTGCTCAGAACTGGGAAAATATGGGAAGAGAAGGTATTGAGTGTTGCCCAGCCCGCCACTTTGCAGATGTATGCTAGGGAGGTGCCGTTGGCCAGTGCCCAAGAGGATGCCACACTTCTCGTAGAGTGTGCTCAAACCCGCAAGGGGGCGGACACGGCCTGGGTCTGTTGGCATTGAAGACTCAGTGGGCAACCTCTGTTGGAGACAGCGCCCCTTTCCACTGTCTGCCACAGCAAACAAAGAGCTGCTCAGAACATCTAAAGCTCTGCGTACGGTCCACATAGGTACACAAAGCATGCACTGGACACAGCAACGATAAGGCTGGGTCTGCCTCCTCCTGGGGCTTGAGGTCTTAGGATGACGTGAGCATCTGCCGGACCGGACTCCAGGCAGGTGTGGCAGACAGAGAACGCTCGCAGTTCCCCAACCCTCTTGATGGAAGCGAGCGCAATCAGGATGGCTGTCTTCAAGAGAGGGCTCAAAGCTCGACTGACTCTGGCGGATCGAAGGGGGGTCTCTGAAGGCCCGAAAGGACCATGGAGAGATCCCATGAGGGGAACAGACATGGCCTGGGAGGCACAGAGACTCACAAGTGTGAGCTAGAATCAGCCAGTCATCGAGGAACCCGAGTACGCGGATGCCCCTTCCCTTAGGCAAGGGCGGCCTCTGCGAGCTTCGTGGGGACAGGGACATTGGGCCGTCGTTCGTGAGCCGTAGGAAGGGTCTGTGCCGAGGTAAAAGTGAGACTTGAAAGTACGCATCCTATAGGTCTGCCGCTGCAAACTAATCTAGATGCTAGACACACATTAGAATACGTTTCTGCGTGAGCACCTTTGAACGAGAGTCTGTGTGAGGCCCGGTTCAGAACTCGTAGGTCCAAGATTGGCCGTCACGCACCACCTGTCTTGGGTACGATGAAGTGAGGGCCGTAGAACCCTGGCTTCATCTCGGCTGGAGGGACAGCTCTATCGAACGCTTTGCGTTCACAAAACTAATCCGTTTATATCTTGTTTATGTTTTCGTGGGAGATTTGCATACCCCTCTGTAGACGGTGTGCACATCAGAGCGCTTGAGTAGTGGTTCATCTTCACACGGTCTCAAGAGAGCTGCTCTTGTGACGTCCGTGGTGTGGTTCCCTGAGATGTTTAGAGTTCAAGTGAATGAGACACAAGTTCTTTTTCCTCCACGCTCACTGGTGAGTGAAATGTTACATTTACTCCAATACTCAAATGCTTTAGATCAGCATGGGCAAGTTTTTTTAGCTGCAGTTGGTTCTTCGGGGAATCCATGCTTAAACAGGAAGAATGCATTTTAATTATTCCATTGTGACGCACAGATGCATGTTATGTAAATCAACGTATTTCTGTAATCGATGATGTCGATTAATCATCCCAGCCCTAGTAGCAAGACATTATGGCATTACAGCATCTTGATAGCATCTAATTAACTTTACTGAATTAAAATTAGTTATTTTCTTTAAGTTTTCAGCATATTGACAATATCCATCCTAAATAGTACACAGGATTAGAATTAGAAAGAGCATACATTATATACTATTAGTAGTGTATTTTCCAAAGTGTTGTAGAAAAGTGATGAGAAATGTGAGTCCAAAGCATTTCTGGCAGATTATATACTGTATACATATATACAGTGCATCTGGAAAGTATTTACAGTGCTTCACTTTTTCCACATTTTGTTATGTTACAGCCTTATTCCAAAATTGATTAAATTCATTATTTTCCTAAAAACAATACCCCATAATGACAAGGTGAAAGAAGTTTGTTTGAAATATTTGCAAATTTATTAAAAATAAAAAACGGAAAAAGAAAATCATATGACCATAAGTATTCACAGCCTTTGCTCAACACTTTGTTGAAGCACCTTTGGCACCAATTACAGCCTCAAGTATTTTTTGAGTATGATGCTACAAGCTTGGCACACCTATTTTGGGCAGTTTCTCCCATTCTTCTTTGCAGGACCTCTCAAGATCCATCAGGTTGGATGGGGAGCATCGGTGCACAGCCATTTTCAGATCTCTCCAGAGATGTTCAATCAGGTTCAAGTCTGGCTCTGGCTGGGCCTCTCAAGGACATTCGCAGAGTTGTCCCATAGCCACTCCTTTGTTATCTTGGCTGTGTGCTTAGGGTTGTTGTCCTGTTGGAAGATTAACCTTTGCCCTAGTCTGAGGTCCAGAGTGCTCAGGAGCACTTTATCATGAAGGATGTCTCTGTACATTGCTGCATTCATCTTTCCCTTGATCCTGACTAGTCTCCCAGTTCCTGCCGCTGAAAAACATCCCCACAGCATGATGCTGCCACCACTATGCTTCACTGTAGGGATGGTATTGGCCAGGTGATGAGCGCTGCCTGGTTTCCTCCAGACACGATACTTGCCATTCAGGCCAAAGAGTTCAATCTTTTGTTTCTCATGGTCTGAGAGTTCTTCAGGTGCCTTTTTGCAAACTCCACGTGGGCTGTCATGTGCATTTTAATGAGGAGTGTCTTCCGTCTGGCCACTCTACCATACAGGCCTGATTGGTGGAGTGTGGCAGAGATGGTTGTTCTTCTGGAAGGTTCTCCTCTCTCCACAGAGAAACGCTGGAGCTCTGTCAGAGTGATCATTGGGTTCTTGGTCACCTCCCTGACTAAGGCCCTTCACCCCCGATCGCTCAGTTTGGCCGGGCGGCCAGCTCTAAGAAGTGTCCTGGTGGTTCCAAACTTTTTCCATTTACGAATGATGGAAGCCACTGTGCTCAATGGGACCGCCAATGCCGCAGAAATGTTTCTGTACCCTTCCCCAAATCTGTGCCTCAATACAATCCTGTCTCAGAGGTCTACAGACAATTCCTTGGATTTCATGGCTTGGTTTGTGCTCTGACATGCACTGTTAACTGTGGGACCTTCTATAGACAGGTGTGTGCCTTTCCAAATCATGTGCAATCAACTGAATTTACCACAGGTGTACTCCAATCAAGTTGTAGAAACATCTCAAGGATGATCAGTGGAAACAGGATGCACCTGAGCTCAATTTTGAATGTCAGAGCAAAAGCTGTGAATACTTATGTCATTTTTTTTGTTTTTTATTTTTAATAAATTTGCAAAGAATTCAAACAAACTTCTTTCACTTTGTCATTATGGGGTATTGTTTGTAGAATTTGTCTGTAGAATTTTGAGGAAAATAATGAATTTAATCCATTTTGGAATAAGGCTGTAATATAACAAAATGTGGAAAAAGTGAAGCGCTGTGAATACTTTCTGGATGCACTGTATATATATATATATATATATATATATATATATATATATATATATATATATATATATATTAGTATATGAGAATGAGTATGACAACTTTCATATATTCAATATTCATTACACATAAAGTGAAATATTTTGAGCCTTCCTTTGTTGTAATCTTGTTGATTATGGCTTAAAGCTCATGAAAATCAAAAATCCAGTATCTCAAAATATTAGAATAAAGAATTTATAATACAGAAATGTCGACCTTCCTATTTTAATTTATGTGCTCAATACTTGGTCGATGCTCCTTTTACACAAATGACTGTATCAATGCGGCGTGGCATGGAGGCAATCAGCCTGTGGCACTGCTGAGGTGTTATGGAAGCCCAGGTTGCTTTGATAGCGACCTTCAGCTCATCTGTATTGTTGGGTCTGGTGTCTCTTATTTTCCTCTTGACAATACCCCATGTGGTGTGGCATGGAGGCAATCAGCCTATGGCACTGCTGAGGTGTCATGGAAGACATTTGTTGTTTTGATAGCGGCCTTCAGCTCGTCTGTATTATTGGGTCTAGTGTCTCTCATTTTCTCACAATAACCCATAGATTATCTATGGGGTTCAGGTCAGGCGAGTTGGCTGGCCAATCGAGCACAGTAATACCATGGTCATCAAACCAGTTACTAGTAGTTTTGGCAATGTGGGCAGGTGCCAAGTCCTGCTGGAAAAGGAAATCAGCATCTCCATAAAGCTTGTCAGCAGATGGAAGCATGAAGTGCTCTAAAATCTCCTGGTAGATGGCTGCATTGACTCTCGACTTGAGAAAACACAGTGGACAAACACCAGCAGATGACATGACACCCCAATTCATAACTGACTGTGGAAACTTTACACTGGACTGCAAGCAACTTGGATTCTGTGCGTCTCCACTCTTCCTCCAGACTCTGGGACCTAGATTTCCAAATGAAATTTACTTTCATCTGAAAAGAGGACTTTGGACCACTGAGCAATAATTATTTGCAGTAATTTAAGCTAAATGAGCCCCAACCAAGTATTGAGTGCATAAATTAGCATACTTTTCAGAAGGTCAACATTTCTGTACTAGAAAATGTTTTATTCTAATTTTTTGAGATACTGGATTTTTGTTTTCCATGAGCTGTAAGCCATAATCATCAAGATTACAACAAAAAAAGGCTTGAAATATTTAACTTGTGTAAGTTACTATGTGTAATGAACCTAGAATATATGAAAGTTCCACTTTTTGAATTAAATTATGGAAAAAAATCATTCCCACGATATTCTAATGTAGTGTACAAAAGGTAGTGGACAAGTACATGCAAATACAATCCTCTTTATAACAAGAACAACTGATGTGTGGTAACATTTCAGTGTAGGTTAAATGGTGCATTTAACATTATTTGCAGTATTTCTTTAAAATATAGGCACATCTGTTCAAACTTCCCTCAAATATACTTTTGGGATGTGCATCTAGGCTTTAGTTTTTAAAAGGCTATATTAATAGAAAATGTCATTCATTCTATCATAAATAGTGTAAAACAAAACGTCATGGTTAGTGTTGTAACCTCCATTCCCTGAGGGAGGGAACAAGACATGTCGAAGGAAGTGACACAAGGGAAGCTTTGCATACCTCTGAACTTGAGAAAAGGCCAATGTGAAATTGGCAAACAGAATTTGCATGTCCCGCCCCCGCACATACGGGTATAAAGGGAAGCGGGCAGGTGTCTGTCAGTCAGGTTTTTGTACTGAGGAGCCGAGAAAAAGGCACGGCCGTTTACAGTGATAGGTCTAGTGCCATGGCAGGAGGGACACAGCATCTCGTTCCCTCCCTCAGGTAACGGAGGTTACAATAGTAACCGTGACGTTCCCCTTCTGTTACTCACTTGACATTGAGACGGATGAAGTGACACAAAGGGTCCCATTCAAAAGCACCACGCACTAGCCTGTGTTACGTGAACTGCTGAGACAGGTGCAAACAGGCTGCTACATGCTAGAGCCAACTGTATTGGCTGCACGTAACCCTCCCCAACGCCCCCAAAAGAGACCTTAGGTTCCCAGCACCCCTGAGGAGGGAACAGGTGCTACATGACTAGCATGAGAGCAAGCCCGGCATCCGCGGCCTTTTCTCTCTCTATGTCTCTCGCATAGAGTGGGAAGTGGCTGGTGCAATCTTAGCACAATGAAATGCGTCGAGGAAGGCGGTCTTTAAAGGTCCTATTTTTTCTGGGGGAAAAGACCCAGACTATGGGGAGGTAACATGTGGCAAATACACCATGAGGGTTGTGAAGCCGTATGTGGGAGCGGCACAGTTGTAGGTCTTGCCTGATGAGGGAGGAGCTCTACAAGCACGGCGACTGGGGGCAGTGGGACTGCCCAAGGGAGATGCGGGTCCGCCAACAGGGGGACCGTACCGTGGAACATATATCACAGGGAGTTGCCTGAAGAGGGAATTAAGCCTGTGGAGCCCTAACCCAGTACAGAGCACCTGTGACTCGTAGTGTGTCTGGACGCCAATTGCTCTGCTGAATTCGCAGAAGGCTAGGGAGGAAGAACATCCAGGAATCAATGCTTAGTGCCTAACCTAGGACAGAAGGTGCACTGGATCAACTTGGTGAAGGGCGCTGGGTGCAAGCGGTACACCCGGTCGGTTGTTCCACATTACCTCATTACCTAGTTCTACCGGCTCGGACCTGACAAAACACAGGACAAGACAGACTCAACCCTGAGATTGTAAAATCTCGCAAATGCATTGGTGTTGCCCAGCCCGCTGCTCTGCAGAAGGTGCCATTGGCCAGTGCCCACGAGGATGCCACACTTCTCGTCGAGTGTCCTCGAACCAGCAAGGGGGTGGGCACAGCCTGAGTCTGGAAGGCCAATGAAATGGCAACAACCCAGGGGGCAGCCTCACTTTGGAGATGGCATTCCCTTTCTGCCTTCCACCGAAGCAGACAAAGAGCTGCTCAGAACATCTGGAGCTCTGCGTGTGGTCCAAATAGATACGCAAAGCACGTACCAGACACAGCAACGAGAATGCTGGCAGCTTGCTTGCAGGTTCACATCCTGATCCCTGAAGGGGGTCGTAGGAACCTTGGACACGTAGCCCGGTCGTGGCCTCAGGATAACGTGAGTGTGGCCGGACCGAACTCCAGGCAGGTGTCACTGACAGAGAACGCTTGCAGTTCCCCAACCCTCTTGATGGAGGCTAACGCTATCAGGAGGGCCGTCTTCAGGGAGAGGGCATTGAGCTCGAAGTGGGGTCTCTGAAGGACCGAGAGGACCACTGAGAGGACTGCACAGCGTGCAGAGAGAGAGAACGCCAGCAGGAAATGTTCTTCTTGCCAGTAGAGGTGAGTGGAACAGTGGTGAACTCAGCTTGCTGTTGCACAACTGCACGGCTCCGAAGAAAAAATCTGACTGACAGACGCACGCCCGCTTCCCTTTATACCTGTATGTCCAGGGGCGGGATATGCAAATTCTGTCTGCCAATTTCACATTGGCCTTTTCTCAAGTTCAGAGGTACATGAGGCTCCCAAGGAAGACCCCTTGTGTCACTTAATTCGACACAACGTCGAGTGAGTGACAGAAGGGGAACATTTTATAATGAACAGTTTATTCTGAGATTTATCTTTACATCCCCATTTTTTTCTTTTTTTCTAATCGAAAAGAATAGTCTGGAATCAACTCTTGGTATCGATTTCATCAATTCTGAAAACCAGGAATCGGGTTCGGATTCAGAGTCCATTCCAAAATTTCTGAAATCTAACAGCCAAGGTAGTATTTGTGAATGAAGTACTCATTTTAAAATCACCCTCCTCTGCTTCCAATTCTTATGTCATCCCCTGAACACTTTAAAATACTCATGATAACTTTTGGCAACTCTACAACCTGTAAATCCACTTCACTAGCTAATTACACTTTGACATCAACACCATAGATATCTTATAGAAACCGTTTGACCGGAAGTTCAAAGACAACGTTTTTAAGATGGCTGCACGCTTGTTTCACTGGCACATAAGGTGAATAGAATAAGGAGAGATTGAGGATGATTTGTCACCGTGTGGGCCATGCATATCTCTCTTCTCAATCTAAAGCAGCTTCACCTGTCCAGTATGGGCGAGATGATCTGTGCGCTGGCACCCATGATACAATTATGTTTGGTAGAGATTATGATGAGGGGGCTGCTATATCACATTTCCCTGTCAGGCACGCAGTGCTGATTGACATTGATTGTGTTTATTGCAAGTGCTTTCTGGGAAAGCTGATACTGGTCTTTTCTTCTGCCTATATCTCGCAAAAGATGGGAGACAGAGCATGGAGAATTATGGATGATTTGTTGCTGGCTTTAGGCTGCATGTCTCTTCTTCTCCATCTCAAGTGGCTTTGTCTATTCAGTGCACCCCTACCGATTTGCAGCTCATTCCAACATGCTGCTATCATTCACATTCACCGATGGTGATGATGTCAGGGAAGTTTTGTTGCTGGGCTTTCATTAGTAAGACATGTACATGCTCTGGTGTACCATGGGCAGAAAAATGGTATAAAACATCCTCTGAGTTTCTCACTCCTCTTACTAATTGTGTCATTGCGGCGCTTGCTGATGTACCTCAACGATTGGTTGCTCTTAAGCACAATTAGAGGAACAAGTGTGCAAGCACAGCGATCTGTTCCTCATGCATTTGGAGCATTCGCAAGGCATGCAGTGTCCCATGGGTGTTAAGGTTCACTCTACCAGCGGTGTCCTTGTCTTTTCCCAGGTCCTTACTGCAAAGGAGGGTTGATTTCTCAATAGCCCCTTTCACACACAGATCCTGGGATTAATCCCAGGAAAAGTAATTTCCGGCTGCTGTTCTGGGATTGCAAAATTTGTTCATTCACACTCATTAACTTTTTGACTCATCAGCCTCTATGGCCAGGCTTATTCCAAAGTCACTAGCCATTAAGCATTTTCACTTTCCAAAATTCCCTGCTCCACAAAAACTGATAAAACTATCTGGAGACTGTAACTGCATACATTTGCTTGGACATTTTATTTAACAAAAATGCTGTGATTTCAGTAGGACACAAGCCTAATGATATACAGCTGAATTCAGAAGTTTACATACACTTAGGTTGAAGTCATTAAACAATTTTTTTAACCACTACTTTGTGAATGACATGAGTAATTTTTCCAACAACTGTTTACAGACAGATTGTTTCACTTTAATTGACTATATCACAATTCCAGTGGGTCAGAATTTTACATACACTAAATTAAATGTGCCTTTAAGCAGCTTGTAAAATTCCAGAAAATTAAGTCAAGCCTTTAGGCAAGTAGCTTCTGATAGGCTAATTGGAGTCAAATGGAGGTGTACCTGTGGATGTATTTTAAGGCCTACCTTCAAAACCAGTGCCTCAAAAAAAATTGGGAGCAATTTCCAAAGGACTGAAGGTACCACGTTTGTCTGTACAAACAATAGTATGCAATAATAAACGCCACAGGACCATGCAGCCATCATACCGCTCAGGAAGAAGATGAATTCTGTCTCCTAGAGATAAACATAGTTTGGTGCAAAAAGTGCAAATCAATCCCAGAACAACAGCAAAAGAACTTGTGAAGATGCTGGATGAAATAGGTAGACAAGTTTCTATATCCACAGTAAAATGGGTCCTATAAAACCTGAAAGGCTGCTGGAAGATGCCACTGCTCCAGAACTGCCATAAAAAAGTCAGACTACATTTTGCAAGTGCACATGGGGACAAAGATCTTCCGCTGGTCAAATGAAACAAAAATTAAACTCTTTGGCAATAATGTTCATTGTTATGTTTGGAGGAAAAAGGGTGAGGCTTGCAAGCCGAAGAACACCATCCCAACCGTGAAGTATGGGAGTGACAGCATCATGTTGTGGGGGTGCTTTGCTGCAGGAGGGACTGGTGCAATTCACAAAATAGATGGCATCATGAGGAAGGAAAATTATGTGGGTAAATTGAAGCAACATCCCAAGACATAGGCCAGGAAGTTAAAGCTTGGTTGCAAATGGGTCTTCCAAACTGACAATGACCCCAAGCATACCTCCAAAATTGTGGCAAAATGGCTTAAGGACAACAAAGTTGAAAAAGCATGTGCGAGCTAGGAGGCCTACAAACCTGACTCAGTTACACCAGTTCTCTCTGGAGAAATGGGCCAAAATTCCTACAATTTATTGTGAGAAGCTTGTGGAAGTTTACCCAAAACATTTGACCCAAGTTAAACAATTTAAAGGCAATGTTACCAAATACTAACAAAGTGTATGTAAACTTCTGACCCACTGGGAATGGGATGACAGAAATAAAAGCTGAAATAAACAATTCGCTAACAATCCTATTATTCAGACATCCTTAAAATAAAGTAGTGATCCTGACTGACCCATGACAGGGAATGATTTTTACGATTAAGTGTCAGGAATTGTGAAAAATTGAGTTTAAATGTATTTGGTGTATTTAAACTTCTGACTTCAACTGTAAGCCAATATCTGAAGGCACACATAGCAAGTAAGAACAGGAGTAGAATCGAATAATAAATGATTCATTTTTAAATAATTTGTGCATGAAGTGATTCTCAGATTTTAACACCTATTACAATCTAAATTATATTCGCCTTGTTAAAGTTTACCTTTGTTCTTCCATATTTTTTAACAGTGGCATTTGTAATAAAAAGGCCATAAGCACAGGTCAGACCATGGATGTCAGGAGATTAGCAGGAAGGAGGACCCAAATGCAGGAATGAGTGAAACAAAAGATTTTATTAAACAAAAGAAAATCAAACATGAAACACAAAACTCTCACGTGGGAGAAAAATTATAAGAAAACAAACGGAACAAAACGTCTCGTGTTACATGTGTACCCCTTGTTCCCTGAAAAAAGCGGAACGAGATGCTGCGCTTGCTAAAAGCGCTATGGCAACGACCTTGCATTGTGACCAGCTGTGACTATGTGTGTAACACGTCAATGAACATTGACCGGAAATGTATAGCCTCGGTTGGTGAGATCATTGGATGCACCTGAGGCCGGGCTGTAAATAGAGGCATCACCAGCGTGTTCGTCAGATACTTTTTTCAAACTTTTTTTCAAACTTTTTTGCAAAGAAGCGCAGCATCTCGTTCCGCTTTTTTCAGGGAACAGTGCATTCCCTTTACAAAAAGCTTCACTATGATGCTGCACTTGCTAAAAGCGCTATGGGAACGAAATACCCACGCCGCCCCACTGGGGCTGTCCAGACCCCTATGGTTGTGAAGTGTGCGCACAAGAATGCAAGGACCAGCCTGCCGCATCACAAACTTGTTCAGGCATGAAAGATTTAAGCCATAAGATCTGGGAATGTGTGCGGAGAGGACCAGCCTGCCGCATCACAAACTTGTAGAGACATTAGATTGAGATGTTGCCTCAAGGACATAAGAGCCCGGAATGGCAAGAACATCCAAACTTATAAGAATCTAATGAATGTGTGCGGAGAGGACCAAGCTGCCGCATCACAAACCAACTGCAGAGGGAGACCTCTAGCCAAGGCTTTAGAGGAGGAGAGTCTGGTAGAGTGCGCCCTAAAACCTACTGGCGAAGCTTGACCGCGCGCCTCGTAGGCCCGGGCAGTAATGCCTCTCACCCAAAGTGACATAGTCTGCCAGGAGGTAACCGCCACCTGGTCACGGCTTCCAAGGGAAGAATTGCTGCCCTGACTTCACGCCACTAGCAAATGCGGTGGACATAAGTCTGAAGGGTACAAACAGGACAAAGTCTGAGAAGTCTTAACCGCTCCGCCGTTACAAACGGCAGAGAGCAGAAGGCTTAGAGAGTAACCGGCCAAGGGTCATGAAAAGCACCTTGGGCAGGTAGTCAGGGTGAGGGTGCAAAGAATGCTTTTGGTCATACCTGGGGCAAACTCTAAACAGGTCGGCAAAAAGAGACAGAGCCTGTAGGTACCCAAGTCTCCTTAGAGACGTAATTGCCATAAGAAAAAACATCTTGTGAGTCAGAAGTCTTCCAGACGCTGAAAAAAAGGGGTCTCAACCAGACCCTCAAGGACTACTGCTAAGTCCAATGAAGAGGTCCTTCGCATGGCTTCCGAATGAAGCACACGATTAGAGGATGCCTCTTAAAGGGCACCCCTTCCATCAAGGCATGGCAAGCCGAAATGGAGGCCACATAGAACCTGGAAGTGTCTCTTGAGGGGCATGTGCCTGCTGACAGTTCTTCCTTCCGAAAATCCAGAACTGAAGCGAACTGGCAGTTAGCTGGTTCTGCAATATGAACTTAGTGGAGGGAAACGCATACAGGCGCATTCTGGGCAATGTATGCGCCACCACGTTCCACCCCCCTGGAGGGGGGGAATGGGTGACTCGGGGAGAAGTAGAGGAGACATTGCGCAGTTCATAGAGGCGAAGAGGTCTTCTTCTGCCCTTTAAAATCTACCCAGATCTTCTGCAAGTGGAGGGAGCCCTAGCACTTAAATGTCCTTGATAACCTCAGGAGAAAGACCTGTGCACCTCAGTTGGTACCCAACAGGGGCCAAGCATGAAAGGTTCCACAATTCGGGCCGGGGATGAAATACAGTCCCCTGTGCCTGAGAAAAAAGGTCCTTCCTGTTCGGAACCGCCGAGGCGGGCCGTCGAGGGGAGAATTTAACTCCGAGAACCATACTCTGTTCAGCCAGCGCAGCGCTATCAGGAGGAGGCAAGACCCTTGCTGGCGAACTTTGCCAAGACTCCCGGGAGCAGAAAACCGGGGGAAAAATGCATACAGACACATTCAGGGTCATGTATGTGCCTTTAAGTCCAGACCCAAGGGGGCTTGGTGAATTAGGGAGAAGTAGAGGAGACATTGCGCTATCATAGAGGTGAAGAGGTCCTCTTCTGCCCTGTGAAATCTCACCCAGATTTGTTCACTACCTCAGAGTAAATCTGCTCCCACACACATGAGCATCCAGGGACAAAACTGTCCTGAGTGACAGGAGCTGCCCTGGGCCCCAAGGAGGATCCAACGTGCCAGAAATTCAGCTGACGTGAACGTGGATCCCCCTGATGGTTTACGTAAGAGGCTACCGCTGTATTGATCACTCGCACCAAGACATGGCAGCCTCAGGAGGAAGTATTTCAGGGCCAGAAATACGGCCATCAGCTCAAGACAGTTACTGTGACAACTGAACTGATGACCCTCCTATCCCTTTAAGCCGGATTACCACTTAAGGCCGCTACCCAGCCCGTCAGGGATGCGTCTGTCATTAGCAGCCTGCGACGACAAGACGCACCTAGAGTGGGACCCAAGGTAAGAACCGGGTCTGAACCACATAGAAAGGAAACGAAGCATGTGGCGCATAATCCTTATATGCCTTAGGGGACCGGCCCTTGGATAAAACCCCCTGACTTCTAGCCACAGCTGAAGCGGTCTCATGTGCAGAAGGTCCGAAGGGATCACCGCGGACACCAACACCATGAGACCTAGTATTCAATGATACTGACAAGCAGTGCAACCTCGACCTAGCCTGACTTTGCTCAGGGTGTTCTGAATGGAAACGATTCATGCGGGAGACGATTGTGCCTGCATCGTGACCGAATTCCATATAACGCCAAGATGTGTCAAGACGATATCCCTGTGCTGCACTGCCAGTTCTTGGAACTGCGCTAGGATCAGCCAGTCGTCTATATAATTCAGAATGCGGATATCCTGGAGTCGCAGAGGAGCCAGTGCTGCATACATGCATTTCCTGAATGTGCGGGTTAATAGGGCTAGGCCAAATGGAAGAACCCGATACTGGAAGGCTTCGCCCCCAAAAGCGAACCTCAGGAACTTCCTGTGCTGTGGCTCTATATGAAGATATGCATCCATGAGATCGATGGTGATCAGCCAAACGTGATGTTGGGCTTGTGACACGATCGTCTTGATAGTCAGCATCTAGGACTTGAACACCCTGACCGAGCGGTTCAAGCCTCGAAGATCTAGAATCGGATGCAACCCCCCACCCTTCTTGGGAACCAGGAAGTATCTGCTGTAATAACCTGACTCTTTCTCTGGAAGGGGAACATGTTCTATGGCCCCTTTGACCAAGAGATTTTGCAGTTCTTTCCACAGTAGACATGCCTGTAGTGCATGTAGTGGGAACCACGCCGTTGAAAAGCGGAGGATGGCGAGCAAATTTAATTCTGTAGCCTCTTTCTACTGTTTCTAGAACCCACATAGAAATACCAGGCAGAAGTTTCCACGCTGCCAGGTTCTCTGAGATGGGTATTATTTCTGACACTTCCTGTTGAGGGGATGTCGAGTGTTCCGCGTCCTGGATCAAGGCAGGAAGCAACGGTACACCCAACTCTTTGTTGGAAGCCTCTATCACCCGAAACACCAAAGGCGGCGGGAGTGAAGAGGTTTCGTGAGGGTATCGGGAGGGCCGAAGTGGATGATACATGCGCCCTGTCCCGAGGGGAACTACCCCCTCAAGGCTGGGTACAAGACCGTCAGGGTTTCTTTTTCTTAGAAATCACACCCCTGAGGTCTTGCATTGGGGGCTGCTGAGGGTGACGAACTGGAGCCCAGTCTTTACGAGGGGGAGCACGATTCGCCACATTTTGTTTTAGAGCCTCCCGTCTAGAAGGGGCGGGGCTGGGTGGCCGACGGCCTCTCCCCCTGAGTGAGGTGCCCACACTCAGGTCCTTCAACAGATTTAGCCTAGTGCGCTTGTAACACTGCCATAGTGTGCAGGGCATCACCAGCCTGACCTGCTTCATGATAAGCTTTCCCCACAATCATGGAGGTGGTCCTGCACAGCTTTGTGGGGAGAGTAGGTCTCTTTAGCGATGATGCTGAGCCGCAAGTGTCTCTTCTACTGGCGGCATCACCGAATATCCCCGAGCTTCAGCATCCACGATAGTTGAATACACCAACGTCGAGGGCACGAAGACACGGGAAGTATAAATTTCCTCCATAAAGAAAATACTTGTTATGGAGGTCATAGAAGAAAGGAAGGGACTGATATAGAGTTCCATTCCCTCTTTTATTTATTTAATTATTTTGGCCACCAGACAGAAATTTGTCTTCTAGTTTGGAGCATTTGGGGAGGGTCTCTTGCTCGCGTGGCCAGTCTATCTGTAGTCTGGCCACAGCCCACGTAATCACCTCGAGTAATTTCTCAGCCACTTTATTATTGTGCGTGAAATGTACAGAGGTTCAGTGCCCCGCCCCCCTCGTGAACCGAATAGGCATCGAAGCGCGCTTCGAGATCACGGTAAGGACCAGCTGGGTCTGGGGAGAGAGTGAGGGAAAGGGACGAACCGCCTCTCGCTCCTCAGCCAGATCCATACGAGAGCCCCACAAATGAAGTCGCTTTGTTTTTATACGCGGGATTTACAGAGGTTCAGTGTCCTCGTGAACCGAAGAGGTGCTGAGGCGCGCTTCAGGCTTACGAGGATCAACTGGATCTGGGGAGAGAGCGAGCGAAAGGGATGAACCCGTCTCTCGCTCCTCAGCCAGATCCATACGAGAGCCCCACAAATGAAGTGTGGGCGCTGACTCCCGGAAGTAAGCAAGGTGAGCGTGAAGCATTTCAACTGTAAACAGATCGCAAGTCTCGCACCTGCCCCACCCCAACGCAAGAGCAGCATGCTCTTCCCCAAACACACAAAACAAAAACTGGTGTGTGTTCGTTTCAGCCATAGAGCGTAAACATGGGAACACACACTGCTTGTTTTGTTTATCAATCATTCTGTTTATCATCAGGAAATAGAAAGGAGAAAAGGTTCACTGCTCACTGCCTAACAGAATCTAACTCCTAACAAAGGAAAGAAAGTTTGACAGGCTTGTGAGACACACAGCACAGTATGCTCTGAAGAAAAGAGATCTGACGAACACACTGGTGAAGCCTCTATTTATAGCCGGCCTCAGGTGCATCCAATGATCTCACCAACCAAGGCTATAAATTTCCGGTCAATGTTCATTGACGTGTTACGCACATATTCACAGCTGGTCATAATGCAACATCATTCCCATAGCACTTTTAGCAAGTGCAGTATCATAGTGAAGCTTTTTGTAAAGGGAACACAAGATAACTAACCAGACAGAGGAGTAACACATGAACACTGGTAAACAGACATTGGAATGAAATGATCCGACAAACACAAGAGAAAGGGAGCACAATATATACAGACAAAACTCAAGAGGAAACAAGTGAAGACAATCAACATAACGAGGACTATTCTAGGGGAGAGGCCAGAGGGAATGAGGGGGCAGAGTTGGGAGAGCACATAGCAAACATAAACACTAGACTAAGCCATGTGCCCATACACAACACAAGCTCACACAGTCAAACAACTGACAAGGACAGAACAGCAGACAGAGAAGGATCATGACAGTACACCCCCTTGGTGTCCACACCAAACAGGAATGATGAACTGGTCCAGGGAGTGGGCAGAGGACCAGGAGGGCAGAAAACAAATTGAGGAGGGGGTGGGTGAGGAAACCTGGGGAAAACAATGGGCCTCGCCAAGAGACAGATGACAGACCAGGTAGGATGGGTGGCGGAGACAAGAGGGATGATCTGGGCCAGGCTGTAGGTGGACCAGAAGGCCATAGCAGAGCCGGAGGAAAAACCGGAGGCCTAGATGGACCAGGGTGCCAGGGCAAAATCTAAGCCACTGAGCAGTTGGTAAGATCAGTGGCAGCCACAGAGGACTGGGCAGATTGGTTGGTAATTGTAAGGGACAGGACTGGGTCAGACTGAGTGAGGACCGCAGAGGGCTTGTTAAACTGGGCAGGGACCTCACAGGGCTGAACAGACAGGTCAGTGGTCGTTGGTGACAGGACTGTGTCAGACTGGTCGATGACCACTGCGAACAGGACTGTCGTCGTTAAAAACTGTTATTAAAAAAAATTTACAAATTCTAAAGGTTGTAAATTGTATTCATAACTTACACTTTAATAGAATTAATTAATTAATGTATACTTGGACACCTCTGACGTTTTTGTGCTGTGGATGGAATTTTCAGACGGCCCCTTACAGGCACTATTCAATGAAAGAGTTCAGTTTTATACCTGTATGATATAGTCATATATTCTTTAACCTAAATGTGCTAATGAATCCATTGTAAAATTGTCAGCTCCAGAGAGCATGGGTAGGAGAAACCGAATGTCAAATGAATAAGCTAACAAGTAACTTCTGGAGATAAGGTAGAAGTTTCAGTGTTAGTTTTGCCAGCTCCAGTATCAGTTTAACTTAAATGTGTATTATCTGTGCTGGTGTAAATTTAAGTTTAAGTTACTTTTATAATGCAATTTCCCATGTTATTATTATCACGAAACCTGATATGGATCTTCTGCCTTATTGAATGCACCTGAGCCCAACTCATTAGAGATCTTATTTGGCAAGCATTCATTATAACATTTTGTATGTGTATCTTAGTGTTTTTCTTTCTGGAACAGCATACAGTACACACTACTTATAACAAGTTTTTTTTTTTTTTTTTAATGTTTTGCACTGTACAATGCAGAAACAAATTTAATGCAAAAAGTTTGGAAAAACAAACAAATTAACCGACTCTGATGAAACAGCACACTGGAACAGATGTAAAGAAACAGGTATGAAGAAACAGCAGCTAGCATTATAAATTGGGTGACCACATTCCTGCTTGTGGAAAACAGGACAGCCTCCTTCCAGCAAAAATTAAATTGACGTATCCTTCACAGATCAATGTGAATTAGAACTGTTGTCACCTTGTACTTTTCGCTGGCAGGAATTTTTCCTCAATGTGCGCTTGTCTTTCAAAAGTTTATCATAAATGTAGAGCAGTCCATTCAAAAATTAAGACGTGAAAAGCATTGGTTTCATAAATGTTACACTGAGTCGAGATTTGTCTGGTGTCCATGTATTGTTCATTAATGAGAACACATGCTCCACTGATGCAGATGTCCCAGGCAGGCATGAAACAAACTCCACAACCTTGCCTTTGACTCCGAACTTGATGGTCTTGCTCTCCAGCTCACGAAAAACATCTGTCCATCTCTCAGACATGGCCATCTTGTTTATGTTCCACTCAGTGATGTGATAAGTGACAATGTTTTTGTGTAAGCCCACACATCAAAGAGAGTGGTTTCGTCAATCAAACTGAGAGCGGGGATTCTGGAGCAGAACTCGTTTTTCAGTGTTCTCCAATGAGCGGCTCCAATTTTGGAGGTAATCCACCTATGCTGAATAAAAGTTTCCGACTGCACAAAAGAAATCATCAGCTCAAATTTCACCAGCTTCAGCCTGGGTATCCAACTGCTTTTTTTTGTCAGAGGGTATGAATGATTCCTCCAGCCTGGCCTGCAAGACTTTTCTCCTGTCATGAATGTTCAAAGACACTTTTGTAGCTGATATGTGGAATAGGGGTAACAGCTAGGTCCCCAATATGTATATTGAAGCAAAAAACTGTCAAGTGTCAGGTTTTGCAGTCAAATGAGAGAGTTTACTCTGATTGTTCTCTGCATGTTCAAGTCGATGAGAACAGTTAGAAAGAAAGGAAGTCGAAGTGAAGTTCTACAAACTTTCCAAAGTAATTATAGTCATATGCAAATTACATTAAGGGTGTCATATTACAACAATTTCTAGAATTCTGGTAGGTCAACTACTTCAAACATTTTAACTAGGGATGCACCGATACCATTTTTTAAAGACCGAGTACGAGTACCGATATTTTTTTTTTCTGGTACTCACAGATACCGATACCGATACCTGTACCTGCAATACTATAACTGTAGGGGTAGTGTTCATAAGAATTAAGCTATATAAGCTAAGGATGTTCCTCACAGCATATGTATTAGGTTTTTGAAGATGAAAATTCTAAAAGACAGTCAATTAGAATTATTTTTCAAAAGTAAGTGGCAGGTTCTATTTAAGGAACAGAAGCATCTCTGCATGTTAAGCTGTAAGCCTGCTTCTGCTTTCATTCAGAAAGTGTGACACTGAGCTGAACAATCTTTCACTTTCCACACTACTACATGGGGCTGACAGATATTTTTGTGCCATTTGAGCCAGAGCTGGAAATCATTTGACAAGTAATTTCTTCAAAGGGAGCCAAGACTTTTACCATCTTCTCCATAAGATTCCACTGGTTTGCTGTTAGAGTGGTTGGGAGCTCGTTTTCAGACACATATACTCCAATGGCCCGTTTCTGCTCAATCAGAGACTGCAGCATGTAGAACATGCTGTTCCAACGAGTCTGCACGTCTTGTTGGAGTCTTTTAATTGGTTGACCGATCTGTATCTGAATATCCTGTAACCGAGAGTATGCCAGGTTTGAATGTTTATAGTGGCCGACTATTTTGCGCCCGACTCCCACAGCCTTTGCAATGCTGTGCTGTGATAAAGCCCCTCTGCGACAGCCAGCTGCAGCATATGTGCCACACACGGAAGACTAGGAACTTCAGCCTCCTCCATTCCCTTTATCATGTTTCTGGCATTGTCACGGACCACAACATCGAACTTTTGGGAATTGTCCAAGTCGCAAGCATTTCCTCAAATACGCTATCGCTTGACCCGTGTGCGAGCCTCTGAATTGCTTTGCATGGAGCATGATTTGTTGTAGAGTGAAATCGCCATCTATCCATTGTGCTGTTAAGCTGATGAGAGACCCTGGACATACTCTGCAACTCCAAATGTCAGTAGTAAAGCTAATTGCTTTTATGTCATGCAACAAGCTGATGATGTGCTTTTTCACTGTATCATGGTAATACAACATCTGTGACTGGTGGCGACTGGTACTGGTACTGGTATCTCCAAAACATTAAGAAGGTTACGAAATCCCGCGTTATCAATAACTGACAGTGGTTGATCATCAAGAATTATGAATTGGGTAAGCATCTCTGTTATTTTTATAGCTCTTGGGTTATCTCTTGGCATTCTCTCTCGTCTCACTATTGTTTGCTGCAGTGTTTGTTGCCAAGTACTACCGCTAGCGGCAAATTCTCTGTGCTCATTTTTGTGTTTCAATTTCAGATGTTTTATCATATTACTCGTATTATACAAGCTAGTTTTTGTACCTCCTCTTGATACTTTTGAAGAACAAAGTTTGCACTCTGCCATGCGTGGGTTGTCATCATTAATTTTGAAATATTTCCACACTGCTGAGACAGACATTTTCTCTGCTGCTGCTGCCGGTGTTTCTGTGCACTGAAAGTCGTCAATTACGTCATGAGAGGTATCGGTCTTTGGTATCGGAGTATTTTTATGAGTACGAGTACAAGTACATGAGCTCAGTATCGGGCACGGTGCATCCCTAATTTTAACATATTACAAATATTTACTGCTTCCATCTTCGTGCAAACAATGATTGTTAGCCACAACATGAATCGAGGTCCCATCCTTGGTTGAAACAAACTTATGGTCAGATATCAGAGGTTAGCTATCAGTTTTGGCTACTCTGTTATTTATTTATGTCAAAGGGGTTCCAAGGAGAGCCATTAAAATCCTTGGAAGTTTGGCAAAGTCACGTTTGAGAGGGCACAATAACCGTAAATAATTCAGAGATATAAGTTATTTAGACATTCAAAGTATCAGTGCTATCTTCTCCTCCGGAATAGAGGCCTTCTCCCTAAGACTTGCTGGAATGTCGGGCCTCATCATCTGTGGAACATTAGGACATAGAGCAGGAGAAAACACAGAAAGCATACACAAGGCCAAACTAAACATTGTATAATATGATATTAAAGAAAATAAAATCTCTCTCTCAAGATACAGTAGATAAGTAAATATAGTAAATGCATATTCTCGAGAAAGTCGGGAAAAAATGTGTAATCACTGTTACTGCACTCCTGGCATAAGCCAGACCCTCAGTCACCCCTCAGATCACATACATGTTACTTGCACCTTATAGTAAAATAAAAATAGAAAATGTATTAATATAATAGCAACAAATGAGGATGATAAAATATAAGGATTTTGAAAATCCACCTCTTCAGTGGTCTTGCTCTACTATCTCCAGTGCACATTTAAAAATGTCAGTGTGCTTGATTCCGAAGCCAATCCAAAGTTTAGTACAAGGATCTCTGAAAATGTCTCTTAGAAACTTTGGGCATTTTTCTTGAGAAAGAACATAAGCACACAGACCATTGAAAATGTTTAGTATTCTTTCAAGTGCTGGACCAAAAGAGAGGAAACGTGTTGCCATGCTGCAGTAATTTCTGATAGTCCAGCTGCACAAATGTGTGTACGTTGCATATGACAGCTTCAGATTTGCTGCTGGCAGAAGAAAATTTCATAAGATTATACAATTTCTTGATCAATTTCACTGTACAGAAAGATGGCCATGCACAACAGAAAGATGAGCAAAAAGTCCTTCATTTGCGTGCACCTTGTCAGAATCGAACTTTACTTCACCAAACAATTGCAAACACTTGGTGTGGAACACATATTTTAGCATCATTCACATCCTTTTTTGTATGAATACGCTGCGTAATGTCGGTGCAACCTCCATGGGCGATGGAAAAGCGAGTTCCACAAATTTCACACCTCAATTTACTAGGCTCTGTCTGTGACTCCTTTTTTTAGAAATGTAAACTCTTTTTGAAGATCCTCATTAAATGTACATGCTCGCTTCAATTTCATCGGTGTGCTCTTTCGAACTGACTCTTCAATCAGTTCACTAACTTGACATCTACTGGACGGGGATTGAGATTGGATAGTTTAATCCAATCATGTACTTCAAATAACAGTGTAATTTTATTGGTTTTACAAGCTGTAGTATCCTTGGCTACCTTTGATTAGAATACTCACGTGACTGAGAAAGCTGCATAGGCGATAGAGGAATTTTAGGAGAGGGGAAATGTGGGAAAAACAAGATTTTATTTCAGAATAAGTCGTGACACTAGAAAAGTGCTTAAATACGGGACTGTCCCGGGAAAAGCGGGACATCTGGCCACCCTTGTTGTGCAGGGCCACACAGCACCTATAATGGCAAAGTTATGAAAACAATTAAAAGACAAAACTGGAACCCTTAAACTACCCAAGTAAAGCCCAAATAAATGCCTTACCTCCCATTAGAATGGCTCCTATACACTAAGCTCACCACATCAACGCACTTCAACCTAATATATACAGATTATTATTGGTACTGTTGGGTACAGGTGCATGAATAAAAAGAAAATGCGCAACTCACCGGGAGGGAGAAAATAAAGCTGCAGGGTTGATCCTGAAATGCAAGAGAAGCACTAAATAGTTTACAGGGAAGATAACAAATACAACATTATCTTTATAAACATCATTTATCAATCAAATACCTAACATTCACCAATCACAAGGGAGAGACACACGTTTGATCAATAATGGAGAATTGAGCTTAATATTAGCAACTGCATTCTCTAATAAGAGTCGCACACAAAGGGGATATAGGTAATGTGCACGGACACTGAAGAACATAATAATGATTAAAAAATTAATTATTAAAGCCATCTTAATGGTCACTTATAATTACGATGCATGCAACCTTCTTAAACTCATAGTAATTGAGATAGATTGTTACACTGGACCATTTAAAATGAACTAGTGAATTTACAAATGTGCTTAAAAATTCTTAAAAGAATCTTAAAGGAAATGTGACCATTTTCAAGTCCACGTGACAAAAATTTTGATGTAGTGTATAATTAACTTTACACCCAGGAATTTTACTGAATTAGTCATTTGTAACGCAGTTCAATGGAAAGGAGGAGGCGAGAACCGGCTTGGCAATGTAAATAATATTTTAACAACAAACTTAAAAGACAAAACACACACGTGGCGTTCTCTCAGGCTGGGGAGACCCCGGCATGACGTACACCCCCTGTACTACACTACACTGTTTACTACCTGTAACAGTGTAGTACCCTCCAAAAAAGAGGGAAAAGGCCAACGCAGAGCGGCAGAGAGAGAGAGAGAGAGAGAGAGAGAGAGGAGAGATAGAAAAAAAAAAAAACACTTACTCGCCAGTTCTCCGATACGCCGTAGCTTGGTCCCTGACCACTTCTCCACCCTCCAACGGACGACAGCCGCTCCTCCCCGGGTGGATCGGAGGCAGTCCTCCAGCCCCTGGTGGACAGAATGCCCCGCCGTGTTCTCGGGGGTTCTCCCACTCCAGGCGGTCGGCAGCGAGCCCCTTCTCCCCTCGTGCGGCTGCTCCGTTGGCAAGAACTCTACCACAGTGTATCCCTCCTCCTTCCCAGATTTTGGCACCACTGTAGAAAGCTCTTTATTTGGGCTATGGAAGAGTCAGGAGACAGCGAACCAGGTTTATGGTCAATCTTTTAATTTGCAGCTTCACACACAACTGATAGTAACCGTCAGAACAAATGTGTACATAACAAAAAGGGACACACTTGTAGACACTCGTGCTTTAGGTAACTCTCTCTCCCGCACCATCCTCCGCAGTCGGTCTTTATCCCTCTCGGAGGCTTGATTAGCCTGATTAGGGACCGGGTGTGTAGAATCACGACCTGGCCCCGCCCTCCGCCCTGCCACATCATTCTTAAGAACAGCATGGCAACATGGCTTAAAGTTTCTGGGTAAAACCAGAATGTTAGTGTGTATTGACTGATTGAAATGTTTGTCATGAGCCGGTTTGTTTATAAAAAAAAATAAAAATATTTACTCAAATTTGGTGTATCTTTGGTTGTCTTTAAAAAAGTTGCATGTCCGCAAATTATGTTTTATATGTGTACAAGGGACATTTAAGTTAAAATACAAGCACACCGGGCCCCACCCTTGTCTCCCCAGTCATAATAGTCTAGTACCACCCCTGCTTATAAGGCGTTTAACGAAGGATGAATACAATTACATTTTATACAGCTGCGGCCACCCAAAGTTGCAAGTAAGGATGACGGAGTTACCCACCACTTCCGATTTCTACCCGCATTTGGCAGGTGGGCGGGTGTTAATGTTCACACTGCTAAAGCATTCCCATATACTGTGCTCACATTCACACAGATTCTGGGACAATCCCATAAAGACGAAAGGTAACATCACGGTGTGATGTCTAATGTACAGCATCTTAAGATTACTGATATCCACGTATTTTCTCTCAAGAAGCCTGCTCTTTCATTCTTTTGTAAACAAATAAATTGCAGATGGTACAACTTAAACTGCTTTTTAGATTAATCGTCTGTGTGGATGGCGAGTAGCTCCCTGCTCCCTGTGTGAGATTTGAATGATAAAATTTGCCAGTTGTATTGATTTTATTTGGACAGTTAGCCTACTTTTCTAAATAGCTCATAAGATGTTTCATTTGATGTTAATTGTTTTTGTGTTATTGACTGCTGTCCAGGGTTGGACTGGGAAGAGAAATCGGCTGTACTTTTCTGCATTTCACGGTGCCGTTTTGTGGTCCATTCTGCATAACGCGGTGGCTAATTTTTGCTTGTCGCGGCCCATTCGTTTCCCTTCGGTTCTCCCGATCGCCAGTCCGGCCCCAAAGTGCGTCGGCCCACCGGGACAATGCCCGGCATGCCAGATTACCAGTCCAGCCCTGTTGCTGTCTACCAATTGAAATGCCTTCCAAGAACAATAAAGATGAAAAGTGAAAATAAACATCAAAAACCAATAAATAAACAAGCAAATGCATGGTATCAAGGCGCATTGCAATATTATTAATATTAAATAATAGAAAAAATTATATTTAAAAAACTATTAATTTGCAGTGAATGAATGTTACATTTATATAGCGCTAGACGTAGTGCACCAGTACGCTCATCACACACCAGCTATTGGTGGAGAGGAGAGAGAAGAGTTATAGAGCCAATTAGTTGATGGGGATAATTAGGAGTTCATTTCTTTTAACTGCAGTACACTTTGAAACTGTTGAATCTCTATTCTGTACACAAATGTTCTCCTTTGTATGATAAATATATCTTCACTACAACACACTCTTCACGGTATCTACTCTGCTTTTGTTCACACAAATTTTCAGGCATTCCAGCACGGCTTGCATTCACATAGAAGGCTCCCCAGCACTGATCCCACCAATATCCCAGGATCAGAGCCCAATGCGAATGAGGTTAAGGTTTAATACCCTACTAGCTAGTGCCATTTGTGTTCTGTATTTCGGTCATATGACCATGTAGTTCTTTGTTTCTTTTTTGTGTGAAGAGCAACGTGTTAATGATCTGCTACCCTGTCGGCTAGTGGCATTATGTTAATTTGTCGGGTATCGACCATTTTGTGCTTTTTTCCAACCAATGTTGATAGCGATGTGTGTACCGTGCTTGAATTCCCGGTTTGGATAGTGTCATTGTTATATTACCTAACCTTCAATGGTTTGAGTTTTTTCTCTTTTCGTTCCTATTCTAGCCTTTTTAACTATGCCACTGGCTAGTGGGCATTGAGTTGTGTGTGTGTAAATAATGATGGTATACATTTCTCATGGTGTCAGCTATTGATGCAGTGTTGAAGTGACCGTCTTGAATGGGAACGGTCTGGTTAAACCTGAAACTTTGGTTACCTTAAAAGAGGGAACAAGATGCTGCAAATGCTTGCCACACTACTGATTTCCCACTGTTAAGGGACAGAGAGAAGAAATCAAGATGAAATGGCTTTGTGCTCCAGTTTATATGCTTACAATGACACAAAATATTGTCTTGCTTTTAAAGGGCTTCAGAGATCATCACTCCTGGGAGGAGTTCCCTTATTGTCAGTTAAAGTCGTGACCAGACCGTTTTGTATGCCTCAGGTTTTCAACAGTCACTCCCCCTATCCTGCTTTCTATAGGCTCTCAGTGTGTTCATGAGAGAGGCCCCCTGATCCGGGCTCTACTGCTTACCGGACCTGCTGGTGTGGGGAAGAAGATGTTGGTCCATGCCCTGTGCACCGAGACTGGGGCAAACCTATTCAACCTCTCTCCCGCAACCACAGCTGGCAAATATCCAGGCAAGAGTGGACTGCAGTACCTCCTGCACATGGTCTTTAAGGTGAGAAAATCTGAGGCCCCTCTGAAAATACCTTCTGAGAACATGGAAAGCAGAGAGCCAAGATTCCGAGAAAGTGAAATGTTGAAATTCTTTGAGATTCTTTTAGCTCCTCATGACATGAAAACTTGTAGAATCAACATATCTGGTAGAAAGATTCTTCAATAGAGTTCAAATTCACTTTTAGGTAGACGTCAAAGTTAAAAGCCAGTTAAAAATTAAATTGGTGTCTAAAATGTGCATAGATTGTGAAAGGCTTTTTCATTAAGATCATTTGTTCATGTTATGAAATGGAGTAATATGTTATATATATGTAACATATTATGTTTTTCTTGTGAGAAATGGTCTGATATGATTAAATACACAAATGTAAACACCTGGTGTCACTGTAGCAATAAACATACCAAACATGACATTTCCCAAAGGATGCTGTTTACCTAGAAGTATTTCGAGAAGTGTTTATTGCTGTGCATAAAAAAACTAAAGGAAGCCCAAAAAGAAAAAGAAAAAACTTGCCCCACCTTATCTTATTCCTTTAGTTATATATATCTCTGCAAATAAAGAGATAATATCAATTAATAACAAATTTGTGTGGATGTGTTAACAATAACATCAGGTTTGAATCTGCTTGAAGAACTGCAGGATGACGCAGGGGGATTCTGAAATTCTTTGTTTAGCATTGTGTTGGATGTTGGATCTTTCATCACCTCTATTAATGCATGCTGGATTAAAAACAGGTGTCAGCATAACTTCCTGTTTGCTCAAACATTTTAGATTAATCCCGTCCCCAATTTCCTGCCCCTCTGCAGGGCTCCCTGTTAAACCTAAAAAATTCCACATGACTAACATCAGCACTGCCATTTACCTTGACATCTATGGAATGAAGCATCAGCTTTGCCCTTGGTGCTAGGTCACACTTCTTTCAAGTGTTGTAAAGTGGTGCCCAAAAATCAAACAATTTTAATATTTACCCATTGACACTGACCACAGCCAATGATTACTTGACAATTTACTTATGTGCAGGAATTTGCAGAAAGCCACAGTGTTTTTACAACACATTACACAACATTACACAGTGTTTTTCAAACACATTTTTGCCTCACTTGTGATGCCTTTTAGAGTACAAAGCAACAAGAAATATTTAAAAACTGTCAAAATTTATAAAAAGATTTTAAATGTCTCATGATTTCTTTTTATTAAATATTTACTTTTCATTTCTGTGCATCCAGATCTGCAGTTATATGAACTAATTAAATTCACCAAGAACACACTAAGACCTTAATTTCAACAAGTCCTCTTATTACCTTTTTTACCACTTTTTTTCTAAATACATTTTTGCAAAGATTACTCTGCACACTTTTCCCACTTTCTAGCCTGGCAAACTTGTAAAAGTCCCACTCCACGACACTATCTGCAAAGCTAGTTATGTGGAGGGCAATGCGGCACTGAGCGGAGCATTGACACCCTGATGCAAGTCATGTGAAAGCTGCATAATTTTTAACTTCCATTAAAGTAAATTGTGAAGGAACACACAGGTTTTTTATATATATTTTTATGCATATTTATATATATTAGGGCTGTTGATATAATGTGTTAATTTAGTGTGATTCATTAAATGATTAAGTTTTTTGGTTGGTTGGAAGAATGTTCCAACCATTGCAGCAATTTAAGCTTGAAGTACCAACTTCATGTTTTCAGCAGGGGGCAGTAAGTGGAAATTTAGCTTGATATACCCTCAGCTCTGTTAAGGCAACAAACCACACTTACAGACTGCAGACAGCTCAAGATGAGAACTTAAACATGTTCAAACCCAGTGCAACTCTGAATACAGTGGTCTATAGACATGTTTTTCTAAGTTTTAAACTATTTAACTAGACACTGTTTCCTAAAATGCTTTGATATGATGTGATCGGATATGACTTTCTTCTGCAGAACACAAAATATATATTTTTTACGAATGTTGCGATCGCTGATTTCCATCTCAATTTAAAGTGTAAAAAAGCACCCAAAAGTAGTCCATATCACTCCGAAGTCATATTCCGAGTATTCTGAAGCCATTCCATCATTTTTAATAAACATAGTGTTTGGAACATAGGCTCAAGGGGCGCATTAGCGACTGATGCTTGATGCTTTAGATTCTTCATTAGTACGCCCACCTCCCATGCCAGAGACGCCAGTTTTAATCCTGCTCGGGGGTTGTTTCCGCTCTTGTTGATAAGTGTATGTTTGTGAATGAGATTATGATTGTTTGTGTTTTTGTACCATTTGGCAAGTCTTAGACGAACATTGTTGCTGTGTTTTGGCAGGTGGCTCGCCAGCTGCAGCCTTCAATCATTTGGATTGGTGATGCTGAGAAAACATTCTACAAGAAAGTTCCAAAGCTGGAGAAAGAGGTTTGTCTGCTAACTGGGTTATGTGAGATCACGTCAGCTACACTCACAGTCATTAACACACTGAATAAACACATTGAGCTCACACAACTTTGGACCCATTAATACATACAAATCTAATTCTAGACCATCACATTGACATCAATAGTTGATGTCAAAGTGAGGAGGTGGCCTCTGCTGTCCTCTTGTGGATAAAGAGGAAAATACCCTAAATACCTCTAAGATTAATGGGTTGTGTTCTTTTTAACTCAGCACATTTTCTTCATTCCTTTTATTTCCAGATTGAGCCCAAACGACTTAAGAAACATCTGCCAAAGTTCTTGAAATCTATTAAGCCAGAGGACCGTGTGTTGGTGGTCGGGACAACTCGCAGACCTTTTGATGCAGACATCAAACCTTTCTGTAAAGTTTACAAGAAGATAATTTTGATCCCTAGACCAGATTATGCATCAAGATTTAGTAAGTAAAAATATCTGTTTTGTTCCATGTTTCATACTGATATTGCATTCACAGATCAAGTTGCTAAGGCATTTATAGTTCTAAACAATTCTTTAAAGTTCTGTTCTCAAAATCTGCTTATTAGTTTATTACAGTAAATCTAAATTATTGTGTATATTATTTAAAGAGGTTGCAAGCAGCTTTTTCCTTTATGTTTAGCTCTGTGGAAGGAGATGCTTCAAGCAAGAGGTGCTCAGTTGGGCCCCAAGCTGGACCTGAGCTCTCTAGCTAAGGTTACAGATGGTTACACGCAAGGTCATATTCTTCAGGCCATCCAGAATGTCCTGAGCTCTTTCCGCCTTGACCAGCAGACCAAGAGACCCCTCACTGCTGTAGAGTTCATCCCCCCTCTTGCAAGGCAAGACCCTGTCTACAAGGAAGAAGAAGAGACCTTTAAGGTCAGTTTTTTGTTGTGGTATTTTGAAGAGACATATGTCTTGAACCCAGTCATAGCCATGTATACTGGTTGTACATTTTTGTATTTTCTGTATTGACAGGCATGGTACAGCCGGACACCTCTGGGGAAAAAACGGGCACAAGCGGCCAAGGCAAGTGATGAGGCAGATAAGAAGAATGGGAAGAAGAAAGGAGGGAAATTACAGAAAAAAGGAAGGGAGGAGAAGAGTAAAAAAAGAAAGAAAAAGAACTAAGAAAAAAATGGCCTTTGGATGGATGCAATTTAGTAAAACATCATCCAATCGGATCCTGAATGAAATTTTATCAGCAGTTCCCCTTCTGGCCAGCAGAGAGCACTAGCACATTTTCAAATGGAGAGTTGCCTCTATTTACTTGCTTTAATCCATTCCATTGTTCCCCCAAAACTATGACAGTACATTTTATTTATAAATTGTTTGTTTTTTTCTAATCCTGACGATTGAAATACTCTTAACCTATGTAATTGTAGATGACTAATTTTACTCAATGTGCTTTTCACAACCATTTTGTGTAACTTTGTTTTTCATCTTTATAATACATGATCATGCATCTTCTATTAAATTACATTGCCTGCAAATTATAACAAATCTCTTACCATAATCTATTAGAATCAGGAGTGTGTTGGACTTACCTTCAGAACTAGAAAGTACATTGCAGAATTGATTTGAGCTGTAGGTTTGACCATTTGGAAAAACCTGTTTTTGAAATGAGCCATTGTATATGAGTCAGACAAGCAGACCCCCTTCTTCTATTTAGTACTGAGATCCACACTATTATACCTCTAAGACCTTAAGCTTCTTTAAAGGAATGGCTTGCCCAAAAATGAAAATTCTGTCATTATTTACTCACCCTCATGAAGTTCCACACCCATCTTTTTTTTCCTTCTGCAGAACACAAAAGAAAATTAATTGATGAATATCCCATTAGCTGAATTTAATACAATGGTACTACATAGTGACTCACGTTAACACTTAATAAAGCACCCAAATGCATCATATTTCAAGTCTGTTAAAGGCATACGGTCACATTGTTTGATGAACAGACAGTAATTTAAGTTGATAATCTCTCTTGAATCCAATCAAATCATTAATAATGTCTGTAAACAGCTCTGAAATCAAATATGGTAGCTATGACTCTGTCCCAAATTACACACTAGATGGCCTTTATATGCATGTGACCACGAAGCCCACGAGACCATAGGGCTTCCCATTTGACACTCAAAAGTTTTGAGCTCCACAACGGTCTACAACCCAACAGTCCATGCTGCTTATCCTCTTGACCAATCACAGCAGTGAGGAGTTTCATGCCGGTAAAAAAAAGAATGCCGGACGAGACAATAACAAGAGAGGATTTAATATTGATTTAGTAATTGTTTTCTCTGATTATCAAAGATAGATCTCCTGCTTTTTGTGTGTATGTATCACTTTTTAATTTGATGTGTATAATTGGTTTAAAAAAAAGTTGTTTTATTTAGATTATTAGAGAAGGAATCACTCAGTTTCTATTGAATAATTTTACTTGGGAAAGTTTTGCATTCATAAAAGTAAGTAAACTAAAACTAAAATCTTCACTGTCATTGTTTCAACAAGGATTTCAGTGTTATTGCAAGTCTTAAAAATATTTAGACATGAAAGAGTATGTTTCTGCATAGCTGTAGTTTGCAAGATTCATTGTATCTATTTAAATTGCAGTGTTCAATTTATTGGTGAGATGTATGCCTATGCCTGAAAAACTGTGTGTGGAAATAAACATAATGATTTTTGTGATCTTTTCTACACATTTGACTGTTTTAAGCACCTTGCATGCAACCATCCAGGTGTTCAATGCATTTTTATTTGTATAAGATTGGAATTATTTAATAAAAACAAACATTCAATAGTAAGTTTGAAGTGTGTTCCACACCCTAACAATGTCATGACTAATAATATCAATGTCACAACATTTTTATAATTATTTGTAAAATTGTATTTATAAGAAAATCATGATGTATAAAAACATAATCTAATTAAAATCTAATTTAAGCCTTGAAGTTTGTCCCAAGTGCATGCTTTTATAACTCGTGCACCCTCATAGCCTTGCTGACTAGTGCTCCATTTGTCTGCACTCGCATACAGTACGTCACCAAATTCTGCCATTTGGGACAGGGCATACATCGATGTCAACAAACCTCTTTGGTCTGATTGGTACCATTTCAGTACACTTTATAGACTTTAACAATGATTTGATTTGAGAGGGAATAACTTATATTATGGCCTGTTCATCATACTAAATGACCATATGCCTTAAAAAGACTTGGAGAGCTGATGCTTGAGTAGCATGGACTACTCTTATCTTTTTGTTTTTTCTTGTTCTTTTTTTTTTTTTGGTGCTTTAGTAAGCGTTAAAGTGCGTAACTATGTACTGTCAATTATACTGAATTTAGCCAACGAGACATTCATTATTCATTATTTTTGTGTGAACTGGTCCTTTAAGACCAGACACTCATAGTGTGACAAGGAGGAGGGCGGGGCCAGGCCGTGACTTCGCACGCCCGGCCCCCAATCGGGCTAATCAGCCGAGGAGAGGGATAAATGCAGCTGACCCGGCAGTACAGAGAGTTAGCCATATGCAACTGTAGTGTGTACATTTGTGTTTATGGTTTATCTTTATATTTGAATTTCTCATTAAACATTATTTTTGATTGTTCGTCCCGTTCCCGCCTCCTCATTTCCATTTTACCCTTTGTTACACATAGTTAAAAACCGTGGCACCAAAAAATACTTGGACACTTAGCTTCACTCAAGCTAAAATTTATAATGAATGTCATTGCATCAGATCATAAAATATCGAACCAAATGGTATTTAAGAGACCAAACTAGTGCACAAATATTTGTTTCAAGTAAAACGTTTAATAAAAAGAAGTTTGTTCGATTAAGAACGCTGTAAAAAAAAAAAAAGGAAATGCGTTATTTGAAAAATTTCACTTTAAAATGTATTGATAATCACCGTAGTAAGTACGAAAGGGACACATGATGACTTAGGTACACAATATTGGCTGTTCCCAGAGCAAAAATGAATACAAATGTAGAGACTGTGCATAGAGCACCATAATGTACATAACTGATATTAAAAATAAGAAACATAACTAGTCCCATAAAATCTAACAAAATGTGATGGGTCACGTAGAGACTTCGGTGAATGCCTGATTATTGTTTAACACTTTAATTTTAACAATAGTTTACAGAAAAAGTACATACAGTAATATACATTTTTACCATTAATTATAATTACAAAATAAAACATACTACAAAATCATACTTTTTCATCTGAAAAAACAACCATAATATTATATGCATTGTCTTGTTAAATAAATGCTAATGTTTACAGTATAAGGTAAACAACCAGTTCACCAATTACATTTTTTTTTACTGTAGCATTTTTACATTCTTTTACCATTAAGTTACAGACATTTTAAAAAAAGAAAAAGAAAATTAGTTTCAATGTTAGGTAGATACTGTTCAAAATTAATACATAAAGTATATTATCTGGTTGTCTAACGCCATAGTTGAAGTAGTAACTACACCTGTGGTTACTCTGCTTGGTGCCCCTGTGAGAGCTTAAGGGGAACTCCCATCATACATCCGCTAAACGTGACCTTGAGATCAATTGGTTAAAATTATTAGCAAAATCGGCAAAGGAATGTGAAGTTACTTATGAGGAAAAGTCTAGCACCATGTGTTTCAAGATGCTGCTTGGTTTGATGTAATGCACAGTGTCTAATGAAATGTATATGTATTTTAAACTGTGGTTTAATTGCCCAAACACTTTTGGCATCACTCTATGCTCATTTGTTAAAAAAATGAAAATGTAAGGATTTTTTAGGATATTCCACATGGTGTCTCATGGAATCCCCTCAGTATCAGGGAGCTTATCGGCCCATATAATCTTCAGCTGCACTGCAGCATCTCTGCCCAAGTCTTGTTTCGTGTTCAGTGCTTATGAGATAGTCTGCACTGCCATGCACCTGACCCACTTGCCAATCTCCTTTTAGAGTGCACTTCTTCCCAAGGGAGCAGATGCTAATCTGAATTCCTTAATTCTCTGTAAGTTCTTCCCAACCCCTCATCTGTAACATAATCAACCTTCTCTCAGCTCAACCTAAGTTGATCCTGACACCTTTCTTTCTCCTGTGTGATTTTTTGCCATGCTTTTCTTTCTTTATCCCACACTTCTGCTCTGATCTCACAGCATCCCCTCCTTCTCACCAGGTTTATAGAGCATGACAAACACACTTACCTCAATGTGCTCTTTGTAGCTTCAGCTCACATCTAATTGAATTGTTCAGGTATGTGTATGTGTGTGTGTCTTCTAACCCCCAGAACAGCCCTAAAGCTAGGTGACATGTTAAGAGTGTTTTTTTTTTTTTTTCATGACTTGTTAATTTAAATGAGAATTGTTGATGTGCATGTGCCCAAGTGCACTGGCTTTCATTTGCACACCTAATTACTGAAAATAAAAAAGACTATTTGAAGTCCTATTTTCCTGCAGTGCTCTTCATACTGTTTTTAATTAAATGCCTCGTTTGACTGTGCATTATTCTCATAGGTCATTTCCCTTATGCATTTCTCCCCTTCAGGAGTGCTCATAATTAAACATTATTCTGATTGGATTAGTCAGATGCATCTTTAGTCTCAATGAGATCTGAGTACAGAACTTTCTCACCCTGTGGCTGTTGCTGTAAAATAAAGTACAGCAGCTCCTCATTTCAAGGAGCCTTTTAACCACTGTTTTGCAATTACTATTTATTGCCCTGTCCTGTGGCTCCAGGGTTCACGGCTTTCTTATGCAGCACTGCCTTTTCTGCAGCAAGTAGTGACCTCTGAGCTACTGTTTATAGTGATGCATCTGTGTGCACTATGCTAGCAGCCTGCCTATGCCTTTACAACTTTAGAAAACCCTAGGTTTGGCCTAGGGGCTAAAGGGTGAGACGGAGCAATTTAGAAGTTGTTCCTGATTTAATGGAGATTGTTAAAGTGAGCCTTCAAAAAGGCCAGATGACAGGCGATATGTGGAAACTGACCCACAGGATAGCCTCTGTAAGCTGTCACATTTTACTTTATCTCTCTGTGCAGAGTGCACAGATTGTAATTTGTTTTAAATTAATTGGGAATTTATGAGATAGTGTACTGTTTTTTAATTGGCTAGATATGGTGTCATGAAGAATTGTCTCCTGAAATCCTGTTCCCCTTGGGTAGTTGTTTGTAATGCCTGATCAGAAATGTCTGTTACTAATTTCAGCTGATCGCATAAATACAGTCATACAGTATTACCATATTAATTTACCTGATAGCATAATAGCAGTTGATAGAGACTCACTTTAAAGTTTAAAAAATGTTTAAAGTAGTCTGTGTGCCCATATTACATAAACAGATGTTAATAGGGAAGTAACAAGGTTGCAATGGTTTATCTTAAATTAACCCTTTTATGGTCTATGGTCATTTTTGACTGGTATAACTTTTGCTGGTTTAATAAAAATGGTTTCCTTTATCTGAACGGTACAAGACTTGGTGACTTTTTCTCCACTTGCCATCTGAACATACACATTTTTTTTTTTGTCATGATTCGATAAGTTTAAGTGGTCATTAGGACTACAAATAATGATTATTTTGATAATCAACCAATCTAATGATTATTCGAATGATTATACGACTATTCGTGTGATTATTGCAACGATTAATCATTAGCTCTTAACCGACAAATCAGCTTTTGCCTCAAATTAAAAGGTTCAATTAAACATGCTTACTAACAATAAAGAGAACAAAATCATCTTTTTAAATACTTCTAAATGACATTCACTGAATTAAAGGGGAAAAAATACTTGGATTTTTATTGTTTAATTCATTTTTTTAAAATCACTGCAAAAATCCTATTCATAAAGTGTTTTTGTCTTGTGACAAAACATTTTTAGGGGTCTAAAAATTCCTAATAAGAATAAACATTTACTTGAGAACCAACAAAAATATTTAGACTTGCTTTCAGAGAATGTATCTTGAATAGGCCTATAAGTGTATTTTTTTTATAAGTGTATTTTTTCATTTGTTTATACTTCTGCCAGTGCAGTAAAGACAAAATCTACTTATATTCAAGTATCTCTGAAAGCAAGTCTAAACATCTAATAAGTTGCTCCTCAGGTAAATGTATCTTGTTTAACGATTTTTAGATATTTTCAAATATTTAAATAATGTATATTATATTCAACATTCTCAAAAAAAAAAAAATTCTGCAGTATAGCTCCTAAAGTAAATCTATGTAAGGTGTTTTGGATATATATATGGGAAAACAAACCATAAAAGACAAATCAAAAACCTTTTTTTTTTTTTTTTTTTTTTTTTTTTTTTTTTTTTTTTTTTTTGTATAAACTAAAACTCATCTTTTTGTTCACTTGATTTCATTCCATCTCATAAAACAAAACTCACAAAAACAAACGCTCTCTTCTTAATTTAGCTGCATATCAGCGATTTTGTTTTTTTTTTTCATAATAAGATACACACCGTGACACACACACACACATTATGATTCACTAAGCAGTGATCCATCACGTTATAATCTAGCTGCAGAAAGCGTGCACGAGGGAGAAGTTTGAAACTGAATTTGTGCTGACTCATAACCACATAGAGAAATGTCAGTTTCGGAGTTTGTGCTTATTAAATACAAACCACTTCCTTATTATTTGAACTTTAATAAAGGATGCATTAAAGATATAATGCCGGGATGTTTCCTTTTTCGACGCTCTGACTGGCAATTTTGCTTCAGCGGAACGCCATGTACGCCATCTACTTTATTTCACCTCAAGGCAGCACTGTGTCTGTATTTACATATTTTGCATTTTTGTATTATAATTCCCTCATACTATGCAATTTAGATCACCTTAATCTCTTAAAAAATGTGGCGTGCGTCTGTACTGTTAGCTGTGTTTTCTTCCACTGCTCAATCAAGCACAAGCTGAAGTGCTTACTGTCATAACCTCCATTCCCTGATGGAGGGAACGAGACATGTGTCGATGTAGTGACACTAGGGGTCGCCCTTAGGAGCCCCAAACAGCTAAAATTTTTGAGAAAAGGCCAATGACAATTGGCGAGTGGAATTTGCATGCCACTCCCCCGAACATATGGGTATAAAAGGAGCTGGCTCGCAACAACTCATTCAGGTGTTGTGCTGAGGAGCCGAGACAGGGTCTCCTACGTTTCAGCAGGTAGTACAGCGTTGTGGCAAGGGGGACACAACGTCTCGTTTCCTCCATCAGGGAACAGAGGTTATGGCAGTAACCGAGACGTTCCCTATCTGTCCCTCACTCAACGTTATGTCGATGCCGTGACACTAGGGGTCCCTATACAAAATGCCACAACAGCTGAACTGTGTTACGTAGACTGCCATTGCAGGTGCAAGCAGGCTACTGCGTGCATAACAGCAGATGCACTCTGACTGCATGTAGCCTCCCCCCAACGCCCCCCAAAAATGTTGTATAGTTCCACACATCCCTGGGGTGGAAGAGACGTACATAGTATGGCAGCAAGGTGTTCTTTTCCTATTCTTTCAGGGGGAAAAGACCCCATGGAGACCACATCCTGCCCGTAGGGGAGGTTAACATGTGGCAAATACGTCATGTGGGCTCACAGCCTCACATGGAAGATGCTCAGCGGTAGGTCCTACCTCGAAGGTGAGGAGCTCTACAAACACAGTGACTGGGGCAGAGAGGGCTCTGCTCAAGGGAGACACGGGTCTACCAATAGGGATACCATACCACGAAATATATATCACAGGGGGTTACCGGGGTAACCAGCACATTGTGGAGCACCTACTCCCGTGCAGGGCATGCTAGCACACAATTAATTAAATGTACATAACAAATTCGCCAAATTCGCGAGCCAGAGGGCTAGGGAAGAAGGACATCCAGGGTTCATGGGTTTGTGAACTCGCTTGGGGGGAAGGAGCACATGTATTTACCTCATGGAGGGGAAAGGTGCTAGCCACAATCGATACACCCGGCCAGCTGCCCGTATTCCCAAACTTACCAGTTCATACCTGACTAAACACTAGACGAAACCGGCTCAACCTGGAGATTGTAAAATCTCGAAGGTATTGGGTTTTGTCCAGCCAACTGCCTTGCAGATGTCTGCTAGAGATGTGCCATTGGCCAGTTACCACGAGGATGCCACACTCCTTGTAGTGTGTGCTCGAATTCCCAAAGGGGTGGGCATGGCCTGGTATGCCAAAGCGATGTCATCTACGATCCAGTGGGCAAGCCTCTGTTTGGAGACAGCATTCCCTTTCCGCTGTCCACCAAAGCAATCAAAGAGGTGATCAGATCGCCGGTCCAAGTAGATGCGCAAAGCACGCACCAGACAGAGCAATGACAAGGCTGTGTCTACCTCCTCCCGGGGCAGTGCTTGCAGGCTCACCACCTTATCCCTGTAGGGAGTTGTGGGAACATTTGGCACATTGCCCGGTCAGGGTCTCAGGATTATGTGAGAGTCTTCCAGACCAAACTCCAGGCAAGTATCACTGACAGAGAATGCCTGCAGGTCCCCGACCCTCTTGATGGTGAGCGCGGTCAGGAGGGCGGTCTTCAATGAGACGGATGGTCCTGTCCAACCAATTCGATGGGTTGGAAAGCACTAACCACGCATCCAAGCTCCAGGCAAGGGGCACTAAGGGGACAATCACATCTGATGTGCCTGGGGGTAGGGCCTTGCGGTGGGGTGAGCAGGAACACCACGTCAGGGAGCATTGCTTCGTCCCGAGGTGGCTACACAGAGGGGAACCTCAAAGCACTTACCTTGCTCCATTTACCCAGCGTAGGGCAGGTCAGCGACTGAGGAGAAGGGCCTTTTGGGCCATCCTCAAGACTCGTCACAACCGGCTGGCTGGGGATGTGGTTTATGTGGACCACATTCAGGGGGCTCTGGCTGTAAGTGCTCGGCGTCTGGTCGCCGTCTGTGAGCACCGGCTGTGTGACCCAAGAAGAGTGAAAACTGCTCTTTTTTTTATAATGTGGGTACCGCATCCCATCCGGGGTGCGGCGAACACAAAATAAAGGGGAACAAAAAAATTCTCCTCCCGGCCCTCCACCGGGGGACAGAGTGGTCTGGTCACCAGCTCCTGGGTTCCAGCAGACATCTTCCTCCTTGGGTCGTCCGTCTCAGGGGTGCTTAGGAGCCTTCTTGAGGGTCTTAGCAACAGACCGTGAGGCAGGGTGTGTCCGCTTCCTGCGGGGGGCCCTACGCAGGGGCTGAGGACTGGCCTCAGGCTGGGGTGGAGCCGGCAAGGCTTTCACTGCCACAGTGGGACGCCCTCGGTGAGTAGATGGGGTACGCACTCTTGTGCTGCACCAGGGCAAGATGTGCTGTATCGCCTCTGTCTGTTCTGTCAGAACTGCTGGGAGAAGTCCTTGACGGTGTCGTCAAAAAGGCAGACCTGGTTGATGGGCACGTTCAAGAAGCGTGCCTTTTCAGCGTCCCTCATCTCGACCAGAATCAGCCATAGGTGGCGTTCCTGGACCACAAGAGTGGACATCGTCTGCCTGAGTGCCCGCGCCGAGACCTTCGTCACCCAGAGGACGAGGTCAGTTGCGGAGCGCACTTCCTGCAACACACCAAGGTCAGAACTACCCTTGTGCAGCTCTTTCAGTGCCTTGGCCTGATGGACTTGCAGGAGAATCATGGCATGCAGGGTGGAGGCGGCCTGTCCAACGGTGCTGTAGGCTTTGGCTGCCAGATACGATGTAGTCCTACAGGCCCTGGAAGGGAGTGCCATGTGACTCCGCCAGGTGGCGACGCTTTGCGGGCACAAGTGCACCTCAACCGCCTTATCCATCTGAGGAATCGCTGCATAACCCTCTGTCGCCCCGCCGTCGAGGGATTTGAGAGCGGACGAGCTGAGGGATCGGGTTCGGACAGTAAAAGGTGTTCCCCATGACCTCGTCAGCTCATCATGCACCTCCGGGAAGAAAGTGACTGGAGGAAGGTGAGGGCATGGCCGTGAGTTGCACCCTGAACCCAATAACCAATCGTCAAGCAGCAAGTACTCAGGGGCGGGTTGAGGGTTCCACTCCAGCACGAAACTCACAGCAGCCTTGGCAAGCATAGCGGTCAGCTCAGCGTTGGCCTCAGACTGGGTCTGTACACCCAAAGGCGCTAGCCCAATCGAGTCTTCGGCATCCGACATCAGGGTCAAAGTCCAAGGTGCTCCCCGATGCAGCAATTGAAATCTAATCCATTTCGTGAGCTCCGAAAGAGACATCAGGCTGGCACTGATGCAAGCTGCCTGTCTCATCACAGAACTGGATTGGAACAAATGGGCATGCTGGGGAATGAGCAGTCCGCGGGGGATTACCCGATGGAACTGTACATATTGGAGACCCCAAATCGACTCCAGCATCAACCGGGCCGGCCTTGTACCTGTAGGTAGAAGGTCCGATATGGGGGTGGTTGAAGTGGCTTTCCCCCGGAAGAAAGAAAGTCACGACCCCCTTACCATGGTAATGAACCATCCACAAACGCTTTCTCAACATGATTAGGGCTCAGACACGTGAGGCAGCGATCATGGCCATCAGAGATGGAGATATAATGACTGCACCCAGAAACAGACAGGTATCTTTAAAAATACGTTTACGTCAATGTGTTCTCAATTAGAGAAAATATACTTTTTTGCAGGAATATATACTCTCTTAGGCTGTCGAAGCGCCCAGGGGCTTAATCTGCAGTGGCAGAAGGAGAGAAAGCTGCTGAAATGCGCCGTATATCCAGCAGCAATTCGCTTCTTAGAGGTGAATGAACCGTAGGGCTGAAACAAATAGTCGACAATAAAAAATTGTCGACAAAAATGTTTATTGTCGAATAGTCATTTGATCTCAATTCAAGTAACATGAGAGCACATTAAACTGTAATGATGACTCGTGAGAGTAGAATTGCAGCTTGCGCCTGACTGAGGAGAGGAAGAATTACACAGATCACAGTCCAGATGCACTCTAAACCTTTCAAACAACTTAGATCGCAAAGTACAAGGGAATTATACAAAAATAGCAAACAAGTAAACACAGAAACACTCTCGTTGTGGAATAAGCAGAGCCGGAGCTCTTTAAAGGAAACACCCCACTGTTACATCTTAAATGCAGTTATATTTAATGTGTTATAGCTTTATTAAAGTTCAAATAATATGGAAGCAGGTCATGTAATTAACTACAAACTCCGAAACTGGCATTTCTCTGTTCAGTCAGCGCCTCTTCTATGAGTTGCGCGAATGTCCCGATCTAAGGGGAGAGATTGAAACTGCACATGGCTGATGTGCACTCTGTTGTGGGGATGCTCATCCCTCGAGCGTGCACACATAATGTAGCTAGATTATAACGCAATGGCCTGTGACTTATTGAATCATAATAGATGTCACTGTGCATTTCTTATTGTAACCTAGACGTTCCCAAACTGTCGCTCACTTCAAAGTTGTGTCGAAGAAGCGACACTAGGGGTCCAATTTAAATCACGCCGTGAATTTACGCTGAGCCGTGTACGTGTTCTGCAGATACAGGAGCGGGCAGGTATTTTACATGCAAAGGTGACCAGCTGTGTCAGACTACACGTACCCTTCCCCAATGCCCCACAAAAGTCGTCGGAATCCTTCTGGTTACCCTAGGCAGGGGAACAAGGCGACGCTTGCCAACCTGGAAATGGGGAAAGCCTGGCTGGGCCTCTTTTCTCTCTATGTTTCTCCGCATAGAGCAAGAACGGCCGGGGCCCTAAGACGCATCGAGTTTCCTATTCTTTCAGGTTGAAAAGACCCTGCGGAGGCTACACCTGCCCGAAAGGGGAGGTAAAGGTGGCGAATACATCACATGGGTTTTTAGGAAGCAATTGGAGATGGCGCAGTGGTAGATCCAACCTTGCTAGGAGGGGGGAGTTGCTACAAAATGGTGATCGGAGGGCAGATGGAACTGCCTAAGGGAGACACGGGCCCACTTGTAAGGGGACCGTACCACAGAAAATACAAACAGGGGGAGTCCGTGTAGGAGTCCTGTCCTGTGGAGCACCTATTCCAGTACAGGTTAGATTAAGTACCCGCAGTGGATTGGGTCAGTGAGTTCCTCCGATGAACTGCAGATCCAAAGGGCTAGGGAGGAATCGTCCAGGGATCCAAATGAGTGGGATCTCCTGGGAGAGAAAGCACACAGTTTTACCTCAGCCGAGGGAAAGGGCGCTAGGCGCAAGAGATCCACCCAGCCAGACAATCAGCGTGTTATCAAGTTCTACCGGCTCGGACCTGAGAAAACACGGGACGATACTGACTCAACCCGGAGATTGTAAAATTTCACGAAGGTATTAGGTGTTGCCTAACCCGCTGCTCTACATATGTCTGCTAGGGAGGTACCCCTGGACAGTGCCCATGAGGACACACGGACCCGTAAGGGGGGAAGCACGGCCTGAGTGTGATAGGCCAATGAAATGGCGTCCACAACCCGGTGGGAAAGCCTTTGTTTGGAGACAGCATTCCATAGCAGATAAAGAGCTGCTCAGAACATCTAAAGCTCTGCGTGCAGTCCAAGTAGGTACGCAAAGCACGTACCAGACACAGCAACGAAGGGGCTGGGTCTGCCACCACCCAGGGCAGCGCTTGCAGGTTCACTACCTGGTCTCTAAAGTGTGTGGTAGGAACCTTGGGCACATAGCCCGGTCGTGGTCTTAGGATCACAAACGTGTCTGCAAGACCGAACTCCAGGCAAGTGTTGCTAACAAAGAACGCTTGCAGGTCCCCAACCCTCTTGATGGAGGTGAGCACGATCAGCAGGGCCGTCTTTAGAGAGAGGGACCTGAGTCCAGCTGAATCTAGTGGCTTGAAGGGAGGTCTCTGAAGGCCCGAGAAGACCACTGAGAGGTCCCTTGAGGGGAACAGGCTTGGCCGGGAGGGATTTAACCTCCGGGAACCTCTTAGGAACCTGATAATTAAGTCGTGCTTACCCAAAGACTTGCCGTCTACTGCGTTGTGGTGGGCCGCGATGGCAGCGACATACACCTTTAGGGTGGAAGGGGACAGCCTCCCCTCCAGCCTCTCCTGCAGAAATAAGAGCACTGACCTAACAGCACACTTCTGTGGGTTTTCAGCACAGGAAGAACACCAATTTGCGAACAGGCGCCACTTGAGGGGTTAAAGATGCCTGGTAGAAGGGGCTCTGGCTTGGCTGATTGTGTCTACAACGGCAGGTGGTAGACCAGCTAGATCTTCCACATCCTGTCCAGGGGCCAGACATGGAGGTTCCAAAGGTCTGGGTGCGGAAGCCAGAGCGTGCCCCGTCCCTGAGAAAGAAGGTCTTTCCTCAGGGGAATTTGCCAGGTAGGGGCTGTCGCAAGGAGTACGAGGTCAGAGAACCAAGCCCGGGTGGGCCAATAGGGAGCCACTAGAGTGACTTGTTCCTTGTCCTCCCTGACCTTGCACAGCACCTGTGCAAGAAGGCTTACTGGGGGAAATGCATACTTGTGCAGCCCCGCAGGCCAGCTGTGTGCCAATGTGTCTGCCCCGAGGGCAGCCTCTGATCGGGCGTACCAGATCGGGCAGTGGGAGGTCTCTCGGGAGGCAAACAGGTCTACCTGGGCCTTGCCGAACCGAAAAAACCTCAACTCTTATCCAACAACAAACTCAAGCATCTTCCACTTGCAAGACACTACTGGAATTTCAAATGGGACCGGGTTCTATGGTCAGATAAAACAAAAATTGAGCTTTTTGGCAGCAAATACAAGAGATGGGTTTGGGGCACACAGAGAGGCAGCCATATGGAAAATGACCCCATACCCACAGTTAATCTTGGACATCTTGTTCAGATGCATGGTATCATGAATTCTCTCAAATACCAACAGGTACTAAATCAAAACCTGACTGCCTCTGCTAGAAAGCTTAAAATGGGTTGTCGTTCGATATTCCAGTAGGACAATTATCCAAACACACATTAAAATAATTTTTTTTAAATGTTTCACTGACCACAAATTCAAGTTTCTTCCATGGTCATCCCCGTCCCCGTCTCCTGACCTGAATCCCATAGAAAACCTGTGTGGTGAACTGAAGAGGAGAGTCCACCAGCATGGACCTCAGAATTTAAAGGATCTGGAGAGATTCTGTATGGATGAACGGTTTCAGATCCCTTGCCATGTGTTCTCCAACCTCATTAGGCATTATAGGAGAAGACTCAGAGCTGTTATCTTGGCAAAGGGACGTTGCACAAAGTATTGAATAAAAGGGTGTCAATAATTGTGCCACATATATATTTGAGAAAATATTTGCTTTTGTTTTATAAAACTTGTGTTGTGTTCGCAATTGTTTGATATCCATGTGAGGATAGATTTTTGTGAATATTTGTAATGAAAGATCAAAAGGATAAACAATAAATACATTTTTCACAGCCTTCTTTGCTCATATTTACCAAGGTGCCAATATTTTGGCCACAACTAGCTTACACAACATTAATTGATGTAGTTTCATTATGACAACATAAATCCTCACACAATAATAAGGGATTTACTATCACTAAATAGAATACCCAAAACAACTTCTTTCAGCCAATTAAATCCCTTCATTTTGCATACAATTGTAACAGAAATTAGTTCTGCTCAACTTTCATGGATGAGGCCCCATGATTGTGAATTTGGTGTGAGGCTTGGACAGTTTTCTTTAACGTGTCTTTGTTGTGATTGTACAACAATACTAAATAAGGTTTCAGTATCTTGAAATCAGACTCACAGTTGTAATGAAGAAACTTGCATTATGTAAAGAGATTTGAGAAGCTCTCTGCTGGTCAGGATACTGGAGACTTTCTTGCAGTAGCATTATCAGGTAATTGTTTCATACACTGGCAGCTATAAACACAAGCTTCAAAACCTCTCAGTGGGGTGGAGAAAACCCCACACTCACCTACATTCTCTAATAATTATGGAGAAAAAAGAGAGAAAGAACAATTAGCTAGCTGGGTATTATACAACAAAGCAATTAATGTTATGCTAATTAGCCCAACATCATATAATTCTGTACCATTTGCTAATCATTTGTTAATTAGTCTTACTTTTTAGTGCAGGAAATCAAGAGTGATTAATTTGAACATATTCTAGTATTTAAAAAATCCATTCCAGAGCTGCACAGCATAGGTTTAATTCTGCTTTCAACCTGCTTTACATGCTGTTTGCATGATGCATAAACACACTAAAGATCCCTAGAAGAGTTCAAATTAGGGAAATATTTGTAAAACGCTGTGAAAGATAATAATAATAACAATTATTATTATTTATTTTATGAGCAGTTTTTTGAACAGTTTCAAATAATCACTCAAAACTGTGGATAGAAATTTGGATGGTGGAGGAGAGGTCTGACTACTCAAGCACTTTAGATAATCAGAATTTTAACAACAAGTTACCAGGGGAGGAGTGCAGACCTGTTACACCTTTCTAAATACTTTTAAAAGGTCAACTAACGTCTGTATGACAGAGCTGTTTATGCTGTTGGTGGCTCAGTCCCACAGTGAGAGTGACAGGGTAGGCAGTGCTATGTACACGGAGGGGCTGTTGAACCAGGTGAGTGAGCCATTAAAGGCCAGGTGTGCTTCATCTCAATTACACTGCTGCCCTGCCATTTAATGACCAACCAGCCAGCCCAGGTCAGCAGCTTCAGCAGTGGAATTTGGGAAAATACAGGCTATTCCCACCACCTTTTTGGGCAAGGGAGGTGCAGCCCTTACATGATTCTTTTTATTCCCTTGAGAAACAGAAGAACTCGTGATTATCCACATAACTCTTTGTCAGGGTTGGGGAGTAACGGTTTACATGTGACGGGATTATGTATTTAAAATACAAAATACAAGCAACTGTAGTCCACTACAGTTACAATTTATATAATTGGTAATTAGAATAATTACATCATAAAATATTTGGATTACTGAAGAGATTACTTTGCATTTTATTGTCATTTGTTTCATTTAATATTTAGTCCTTTCAGATGGAAAAAATTTATACATGTAAATTATGCAATCAATGTGCATTTGAACAGTGGTGAAACACTTTCTTACGAAGTGTTACTATACGAGCAGACAGAGAAGTAAGTTTGGAGCAGAAGAAATAAACCTTGTGTAAATTGTGTAAAATTGTCAGCTAGCCATTTTACATGCACGTTACCGGGCACAATATCTATATTTTTTTTAAGAAAATTCACGTTACATCATAATTTCATTTTTCTAGTAAGACCTTTGATATTAGGGCAAAAATCGTATTCTTGATAATAATTTTTGTATAATAATATTTGAATATCTAAAAATCCCAAAAACAAGATCAATTTGAAATCTTGTTTCAGAAAAAACACAGCATAAAATATTTAGGTTTTTCAGAGAATGTATTTTTAACGTGTATTTGATCTTACTGGCAGAGTTTTTATTGTCAAAACAAGTGAAAACAAAGTGAAAAATCTTCCAGTGCTGAAGAAGTAACCCAAAGTATTTAGAATACGTTACTTACCTTGAGTAATCTAACGGAATACGTTACAAATGACATTTTACGGCATGTATTCTGTAATATGTAGTGTAATATGTTTCAAAAGTAACCCTCCCAACCCTGCTCTTTATTCAATTGTAAGTTTCCATTGCAGACCATTATTATACTGTACTAGTGTGGGTTAGATGTGCCAGTAGGTATCCAGGGAACTTTTAATGTTTACATTGTGACTGTATTTTAAGGAAAGTGTCCATCATATCTTGCAATTTGTGATTGAGAACAACTTCAGAAACACAATTTCCCCGTCTGTCGCTCACTTCGACGTTGTGTCGAAGAAGCGACACTAGGGGTTTCTCTTGAGTGCCGAATATGCCTCTGATCTATGAAAAATGGCCAATGAAAAGTTGGCAGTCAGTATTTGCATACCCCGCCCCCAGACATACAGGTATAAAAGCGGGGAAATACGCTGAGTTCATTCAGAAATTTTCTTCGGAGCCGATGGTAGTGCATGCGGTCTGCTGCGAGTCACACACCCGTTCCTGATTTCTTCCTCTGATGCTCTGCTTGCTGTTGGATATACGGCACACTACAGTGGCTTATCTCCTTCTCTGCATGGCAGTGCAGGTTGGCCCTCGGTGCTTCGACAGCACAGAGAAATTAAAAGAGTGATATCTTTGATTAAAATGTATTTTCCTCTAAAACATCATTATACTTTTCAGGACGCATCTTTTTAAAGATGCCCTTCCGCCCCTGTGTAGTTCCTGGATGCGGTAGAGTGCTCTCTGCTTCAGACAGGCACAGGCGTTGTCTCATGTGTCTGGGCAGTGATCACACCGAGGCAGAGTATGTGGATGGCTCATGCTCTCATTGCGAGGGCATGACCATGGCAACGTTGCGGTCATGGCTCGCTTTCAATAGAAAGCACGCCACTCCAGCCGCCCCTCCGCATTGCTCCTTCTTCCCACGGGATTGAGGACGATGCGGCTGGCGATGGAGGCGATCTGGGGATGGCAGCGGTTGCAGCTCCGCCGGGTATGCCCCCTCGGACCATCCGTCCCCCAGCACGCTAGTTGACTCCCATCCGTGCTCGAGGCAACAGCGGCATGCCTTACAGCCAGCCTGCCTATCCTCTGTAGCTCGAAGTGGATGAGCTCGCTGCTGCATCGGAGAGCGCGGCGTCTGAAGTGGATGACTCCCCTGGGCTGCCGCCTTTGGGCCAGCACGCCCAGGCTGAGGCTGACACTCAGATGACCTGCTTTCTCGGGCTGCCGCCACCGTGGGCTTGGACTGGAACCCTCTGTCCTCCCCACAGCCATCTCGGTTGGATGACTGGTTGCTGGGGTCCGGGTCCCGTTTTTACTGGAGGTGCATGATGAGCTGATGTCATCGTGGAGAGCAGGGCTGTTGCGCTCAACTTATGCCCCTGAAACCCTGCCACCTGGCAGGGTCGCCCTGTGCTCCCCTCCAAGGCCTGTAGGACAACATCCTTGCTGACCGCGAAGGCCTACAGAGCCGTCAGACATGCCGATTCCGCCCTGCACGCCATGGCCCTCCTGCAAGTCCCTCAGGCCAAGGCGCTAAAAGATCTGCATGGGGGTAGCCCTGATCCCGAAGTGCTCAGTCACTCAGGCAGGCGATGGCCACGCTCGTGGTCCAGGAACATCATCTGTGGCTGACCTTGGTCGAGATGCATGAGACTGACAAGGTTCGCTTTCTCAACGCCCCTGTCTCCCAGTTCGAGGACTTCGCCCAGCAGTTCTCTGCGGTGAAGAAGCAGATGGAGGCCATATCTCACATCCTGCACTGCCGCAAGCCTGCCGCCATGGGCCATGCCCCATTTGCTTGCCGAGGGCATCCTCCTGCGGCAAAGAAACACCCTGCTCCGCCTCAACCCAGGCCCAGTTCTCAGCCCCAGCATCAAGCACTCCGCAGGAAGCAGACACCCCCGTCTCACGGACCACCTTGAGGACACGGAAGGCTCCCAGGCGCTCCTGAGACGTTCGACCCAGAGCTGGTAAGACCACACCGTCCCCCGATGGAGGGCCGGGAGGAGAATCTTTTGTTGGATTTATTTCATTTGCCGCCACCCCCTACACGGGGCTGCAGTACCCACATTCTCAATAACAGAGCTAATTCCTTTGTCTCTGGGTCACCTGGCCCGCAAATGCCATTTTCACGGCACCCTGCCGCCAGATCTTTACAGTCCCAGCATGCTGGACACGGACCCCCCACCTTCAGCCCCACGACTGTCCCCCGGCCGGCCGGTTCCGATGAGTCTAGAGGACGCCTACACTGGACCTCCTCCTCAGTCGCTAACCCACCCCCTGCCGGGTGTGCGGAGCAAAGTAAGTGCTTTGAATCTTTTCTCAGCACTAGAGCCTCGGGACACGTCCCTGCCTCCCGACGCCATACTACATGCCAAATCAAAGACGCGATAGAGCCTGTCCCTCCAACCGAAACGAAGATGGGTTTCTACAGCCCTTACTTTGTTTTACCCAAGAAAGGATGCGGCTTACGACCAATCTTGGATCTGCGAGTTTTCAACCGTTCAAAATGCTTACACAAAAACACATTCTAACTTGCGTCCAGCATCTAGATTGGTTCGCAGCGGTAGACCTGAAGGACGCGTACTTCCACGTCTCAATTCTGCCTCAACACCGACCCTTTCTACAGTTCTCGTTCGACAGCAAGGCATATCAGTACAAAGTCCTCCCCTTCGGCATGTCTCTGTCCCCTCGCGTCTTCACGAAAGTCGCAGAGAAAGCTCTTGCCCCGCTCCGAGAAGCCGGCATCCGCATACTCAATTACCTTGACGACTGGCTTATTCTGGCCCACTCGCGAGAATTACTATGCGCTCACAGAGACCAGGTGCTCAGGCACCTCAGCCACTTGGGGCTTCAGGTCAACTGAGCAAACTCTTCCCGGTTCAGAGCATCTCTTTTCTCGGCATGGAGTTATACTCGGTCTCAATGTCAGCACATCTTATCAACGAGCATGCAAAGTCAGTGCTGAGATGTCTCGTCACTCTCAGGCCAGGCACATCGTTCCTTTTCAAACTTTTCCAGAAGCTTCTGGGGCATATGGCATCCTCCGCGGCGGTCACGCCGCTGGGGTTGATGCATATGAGACCGCTTCAGCTCTGGCTTCAGCCCCAATTGGGTTGGGGCGCCGTGTGCAAAGGGCACGCAGCCGCGGGCCGTTGGAAAGGGGCCCCGCTGCGCTGGCACATCAACTGCCTAGAGTTGCTGACTGTTTTCTTTGCCTTGCAGAAGTTCCTCCCATTAGTTCTGGACAAACATGTCCTAGTCAAGTCAGACAGCACCACCGTGGTAGCATACATAAATCACCAAGGCGGCGTACGCTCCCGCCACATATCATGACTCGCCCGTCGTCTCCTCCTTTGGACCCAGCAGCGACTCAAGTCAGTGCCACTCACATCCCCGGCAACCTCAATGTGTTAGCGGACACGCTGTCATGACAACGCTTGCCCAGTGGAGAGTGGAGGCTTCACCCCCAGTCGATCCAGCTGATTTGGGAACGATTCGGCAAGGCCCAGGTAGACCTGTTTACCTCCTGAGATACCTCCCACTGCCCGCTCTGGTACGCCTGAACAGAGGGTCCCCTCAGGGCAGATGCATTGGCACACAGCTGGCCTGCGGGCCTGCGCAAGTATGCATTTCCCCCAGTGAGCCTTCTTGCACAGGTGCTGTGCAAGGTCAGGGAGGACGAGGAACTAGTCACTCTAGTGGCTCCCTATTGGCCCACCCGGGCTTGGTTCTCAGACCTCATACTCCTCACAACAGCCCCTCCCTGGCGAATTCTCCTTAGGAAAGACATTCTTTCTCAGGGACGGGGGCACGCTCTGGCATCCGCATCCAGACCTTTGGAACCTCCACTTCTGGCCCCTGGACGGGACACGGAAGATCTAGCTGGTCTACCACCTGCCATCGTAGACACAATAAACCAAGTCAGAGCCCCTTCTACCAGGCATCTTTACGCCCTCAAGTGGCACCTGTTCGCAAATTGATGTTCTTCCCGGGCTGAAGACCCACAGAAGTGCGCAGGTAGGTCAGTGCTCTTATTTCTGCAGGAGAGGCTGGAGGGGCGGCTGTCCCCTTCCACCCTAAAGGTGTATGCCGCAGCCCACCGCGACGCAGTAGACGGCAAGTCTTTGGGTAAGCACGACTTAATTATCAGGTTCCTAAGAGGTTCCCGGAGGTTAAATCCCTCCCGGCCAAGCCTGTTCCCCTCATGGGACCTCTCAGTGGTCCTCTTGGGCCTTCAGAGACCTCCCTTCGAGCCGCTGGACTCAGGGCCCTCTCTCTAAATCGCTCTCGCCTCCATGAAGAGGGTCGGCCTGCAAGCGTTCTCTGTTAGCAACACTTACAGACACGTATGTGATCCTATGACCTCGACCGGACTACGTGCCCAAGGTTCCTACCACACCCTTTAGAGACCAGGTAGTGAACCAGCAAGCGCTGCCCCGGGAGGAGGCAGACCCAGCCCCTTCATTGCTGTGTCCGGTACATGCTTTGCGTACCTACTTGTACCGCACGCAGAGCTTTAGATGTTATGAGCAGCTCTTTGTCTGCTTTGGCGGACAGCGGAAAGGGAATGCTGTCTCCAAACAGAGGCTTTCTCACTGGGTAGTGGATGCCATTTCATTGGCCTATCACACCCAGGCCGTGCCCCCCCCCCCCCCCCTTACGGGTCCGAGCACACTCGACAAGGAGTGTTGCATCCTCATGGGTACTGGCCAGGGGTACCTCTCTAGCAGACATATGTAGAGCAGCGGGTTGGGCAACACCTAATTCCTTTGCAAGATTTTACAATCTACGGGTTGAGTCAGTATCGTCCCATGTTTTCTCAGGTCCGAGCCGGTAGAACTTGGTAACACGCTGACGGTCTTGCCATGTGCATTGCTTGCACCTAGAGCCCTTTCCCTCGGCTGAGGTAAAACTGTGCACTTTCTCTCCCAGGAGATCCCACTCATTCAGATCCCTGGATGATTCCTCCCTAGCCCTTTGGGTCCACCGCTCAGCGGAGCGGAGGAACTCGCCGACCCAATCCACTGCAGGTACTTAATCTACCCTGTACTGGAATAGGTGCTTCGCAGGACAGGACTCCAACGCGGACTCCCCTGTGTGTATTTTCCATGGTACGTTCCCCTTACGACTGGACCCGCGTCTCCCTTAGGCAGTTCCAGCTGCCCTCTGGTCGCAGTGTTGTAGCAACTCCCCCCTCCTAGCGAGGTTGAATCGATGCGTGTAAGGGCCCCTGCCGTTCTTGCTCTATTCGGAGAAACATAGAGAGAAAAGAGGCCCAGCCAGGCTTGGCCCATTCCCAGGTTGGCAAGCGTCGCCTTTTTCCCCTGCCTAGGGTAACCAGAAGGATTCCGACGACTTTTGTGGGGCATTGGGGAAGGGTACATGCAGTCTGACACAGCTGTCGCCTTTGCACGTAGAATACCTTCCCGCTCCTGTGTCAGCAGAACACGTACACGGTTCAGCGCATGGCATGATTTAAATTGGACCCCTAGTGTCACTTCTTCGACACAACGTCGAAGTGAGCGACAGACGGGGAACGTATAGGTTACGGATGTAACCTCTGTTCCCTGATGGAGGGAACGAGACGTTGTGTCCTCCCGGCCATGTCGCTGAGCCGAGCCACTGTAGTGGCCGGATCATTTCCGGCTCCTCAGAAAAGTCCTGAATTAACTCAGCGTATTTCTCCACTTTTATACCCGTATGTCTGGGGGCGGGGTATGCAAATACTGTCTGCCAACTTCTCATTGGCCTTTTTTCATAGATCAGAGGCATATTCGGCGCTCAAGAGAGACCCCTAGTGTCGCTTCTTCGACACAACGTCTCGTTCCCTCCATCAGGGAACTGAGGTTACATCCGTAACCTAGACGTTTTATCCTCTCTCATTTATAATAGTGTTTTCATGTGGTTTCTTCACAGTTGCTATTTTTTAAACATTGTACAAGACTCATTTTGCCACAAAAGATCAAATCTAAAAAAATACTTGAGTGAGATTTAAAAGGGATAGTTCACCCAAAAATGAAAATTTGTCATTCTTTACTCACCCTTATGCTGATCCAAAGCCCTATGATTTTTTTTCTCATGTGGAACACAAAAGGAAACATTTTAATGAATAAAGTATTCATTCATATTTATTAAATTTGTCAATACAAGAACACAAAAGTATCATCAAATTAGTCCATGTGAGCTGTGCATCATTTTGGTGAGAAACAACCGGAAATGTGAGTAAAAGATTGATGTCGACTGCACATTCATAAATACACGTAAAAGAAGTTCATGCAAGAACTTGCCTTGTTTTTTGCACTAAACAACGCAAGTTCTCGCATGAACATGAAATAAGTCGCATAAGTAACATAAACTACTTTTATGATGCTTTTAATTCCTTAAACTTTAAAGGTGCAGTACAGTGGATTTATATCCACTGTATGTAAGATTCAGAAACACTTGTTATTATTGACAACTGTGGCTGTTAAGTGAACTGCAGCCAGCTACCTGTTGCTTGTGCTCCTGCACACACTCCATAGGGATGCGAGCGAGCTTTGACCAAAACATTGACAATAACGTACAGAGACAACTTGATTCACCGGCATCATGCTGACAGATGAGGTAGAATGAGATAGCATAATTAAAATTACACAGTTTTGATTGTTTTACAACAAACTTTGAGACTATATTTTTGACTCTCCAGTGCTGGAACAGGGCTAAAGCAAAGTGCGGATATATGACTGGCCATGCGAGATTGAAGTTTGAATTAATCACTTTTCTTTGCATGATACATTGACTGCATTTAGCTAGCCAGCTTTATCAATAGCTGTTTGCTAAATTTGGTGGAGGATGACAGTAGCGGTTTATAAAATAGACTGTACATTATAAATATGTTGACACAATTCAGTATTGATGTGATTCAGCCATGGGCTGTGCATTTTAAATCTAGGCCTTCAGTGTGATTCATGCCATTAAGAAAATGCAGTTTCACAATAAATACGATGCTATCCCTATCATATATTAGGTGGCAGTCAACTAATTATACCAACTGACATTTTAAAAACATGTCCACACATGAAAGCCAGAACTTGAAACAACACTTAATGCTCAAGCAAGCCTCATTTTAACTGCAGCATGACTGTTTTGTGAAATGTGAAATTTGAATCTACCAAAGTGGTCTATAATACCTGGAAAAATATATCTAATAATATTTGCAATTTAAATGTTGCTTGCAATAAATTTAGTTTCGTCAGGGTACATGGTAATGCTGCATTCCATTCAAACTGGATGTGGGATATTCCTACTTGATATCTCCGACCATAATTGCATTCCATTCCCCAATATTCGCAAGATGACGTTTAAGGAAACAAAACTGCAGCGCTCCCGTTAGCTTAGCAGGGGTTTGACTCTCATTAGAGATGTCTCCTAGCAACCCAACTGTTAAACAATGCTGCAGTGCTAGCATTTGTGCATCAGGTTTCCGATTATCAAAAGAGATTATAATGTTTAATACACCTGTTTCTGCAGGTGTTTGTTTAACAAGCATGTGGAAAAGAACTCATTTATCGATATTACTTAATAAAGTGAATATTTATCACTCCCTTATATCTCCCTGAGTGTGGACATGTTTGTGTGACATCATGCACCTGAATCTCGGCAAAAACGTAGTTGAGATGCACGAGTTGTGATTCTGACTTAAAGATGCATTCCATTGCACTTTTCCTAATAGGAATTTGTAAAATCAGACTTTCAGAGTTGAATGGAATGCAGCGCTACTTTTCAAAACTTGATCCGACAATGAATGCTCAAGCATTCCTCCTTACCTGTTTAATAAATTAAGCAATCATACAGTCATGCAGAACATCTTGTGTTTTTAAATCCAGAAAGATATCTTTCTCAAGGGCGATAGCGGCAGTGATGATGATCTTGTGCTCTTCGCTTTCAAATTACGTACATCACTGAAAGCCTGATTGTCACTCAAGGCCAGCTAGAAGGCCTGGACCAGGACATATCCTAAAGATCACACCCACCAACAAAAAATAAATAAATCTGATTGTCTGATGAATCTGACAATCTGACTTTAATCGCTCATTCATTTGCACTGTTGAGGGATTCTGTCAAAATTCTGAAGGCCTGAGGGTGTGCAGCTCAGACTCACTCGCTGCTTTGGGCATGCAATTTGTGAAACAGTTGTCACACATCGCTTGTAAGCATCAAGGAATAAATTCTGACTGGATAAACTTTCCGTTCTTGTCTATTTGTTTGTAGATGAATTAAGAGTGGAAAGATCAATCCTTATGGCACTATATTTCACATGCTTTGCGTTATGTTAGCTTACCTGTCCAATAAGAAGTATGTCAATTCAGGGTCTGTTTTGATCCCCAAAACCGAACAAAGGTCCCTCTAGGAATCAAATGCCCTGCCGATGTTCACTCGACCACAATCACGTTCCTGCTTAGCCAGAGAGGTTTCGGTAGATACGACTTTTTTTTTTTTTTTTTTTTTTAGCTTTCTCTGAGTTTGTGTAGGAGTCTGTGTTGTAATGGGAGTCGGATGTATGCTGGATTCCATCTCTAAGATAACTTACCTAGTGTTGCAGTTTGTTGTCGCTGTTGAAAAGCGGAAGAGAAGCGATTACTCTCTGAGGCAAGGTTCTCAGGAGTGCACATAAACATCACATCCTTTGGATTTTCCTGGCAAAAGCCACCCACTCCCTTTCTTTGAAAATCAATCTACAGGCTTTAATAGGCAACCTAGGAAGTCCTGTAAGGGCTAATTTTTTTAAGTTGCGTTAAAAGTCGTTCACACCTTTGCAAAAAAAAAAGGGGGCAAATATTACATGAAAATTGTGACATATTGCACCTTTAAACTTAATCACTGTTGTAAAGGATTGTGTGAAACAGTCCAGGAGAGGATGCTAACAGATTGTCTTATCATATGGTTGCCTGGAATACTAAATCGTTCTTGCAGGGAGGAAATTTTGGTTTTTGTGATTTGTCAGGCAGAAGGAATACCAGTATTTTAAGTGTTGTTGATATAGTTAATCTTGTTTTGGTGGATTTGTGCATGCAGGAAATATATATGTATATATTGTGTGGGGATGAGCAACTTTATTGTGTATTTGGGTCGTTTACTGTTTGCTGTTGAATGACTGAATGACTCAGCACTTTCTATTTACCGTCAGTTTGATACGCTAACATTTGCATCTTGCATTTTTTAATGTTGATAAGTATTGGCAGCTTTATGTTGTATTGACCATTTACTGATATTATTATTGTTGATATGATTCATTTGATGTGTAGGGACAGCTAATTTCTTAGCCATATCGTTTCATATATTTTCTTTAAGAGGATATTATTGTCTATAATAAGAGAGTGTAGATGAAGAATGAAAGACTTGTGCATTCTAACAGATGCCCCACAGTGATCACAACTCCAAACTAGCAAATCTTTCATTACAAACTGGTCCTTTGAGCTTGATAGGTGACTACTGTGGATGAAGATGGCTCATGCTTCATCAGACAGAGACCTTATACCAGATGATGTTTGTTCACACCTCCAAAGGCATCCTCCTGTCTGGCATAAGAAATGTGAGGTTGATCTCCCACATCCAGTAATATTTGACCAACCTAGTCAACATTCTTCAGGAATGAAAGACAGAGGGAGATATATGGAGAGATCTGCCGAGATAATGCCTCTCCCCCAGCGCTCCATTCCCCACAATTAGAGTATAGAAGGCAAGGAAGGTATATCCTCAGCCTCAGCTCATGTTCCCCTCTATGAGAGCACCCCGACACCATCACAGTATACCCCACCTATGTTAGGAGATCTTCAGCAGCTTTAGGAAGATAACAGGAGATTACACCAGACTGTATTGGATATGCAGTGTTGAGTGGACGAGAGTGGTGTTTTGTCACCCCATCCTCCTCTGCAGCTAGTACCAGAGCATCCTACCAGTGTCAGAATGAAGCATCAAGCCATAGTGAATATAATACCCCACTGTTTGCCCATCAATCAGCTATTGAGGAGGAAGAAGAAGAAGAAGACTGGCCACCACCACCTCCCCCAGTGACATCAGATGAGAGACAGAAACAGCCCAATCCATGTATTGTATATTGTATCCTTGTATATTTTATGGAGGAATTAAAGGAACACATTCATAAACTTGAGTTGCATCGGTCATCTACTCATCCAAACCAGATTATCAACAGCCAAGTGATAATACAGAGGAGTCAGAGTCGTGGTCAAACTCTGGTAATACTACAGCCTCTCCACTACAACGCAAAAAGACTAAAGCTTCACTGATTTACGACTATGTAGCCAAGAGAGATCCAAAAGGGTGCCAAGCCTTCCATCCCAGACTTCACCTGTGATGACCCTAAAGAATTTGCAAGGCTTGAAATATCCTCCCACCTGATGCTACAGAGAGGTTCAAATATCAAATTCTGCTGGACCATCTTAAATGTTAAGTTTTTAATAGCAGATTCATACATTAACTCTCTGTGCCCATACACAAATACCATGGCCTCTCTCGTCCAGCACTATGCTTAACCTCACCAACTGGCCTTGCGGAGAGTTGATGGATGGACCCACCATCCGACCAGGAGATTCAATGGGATTTTGTAAATTTGCACTGAGGGTTAGAATAGCTCAAGGAGGAAGGACACACTGAACTTCAGTGTGGCTCACACGTGGCCAGACTACAGAGTAAGTTGCCACAGGATTTCAAAATCAACTTCAGGCGATTTTTTTCACCCCTTAAAGAGAGGAGTCCGCTTCCTCCTGGACTGTGCAGAGTGATTGCAGTATGATTTACTGATTCAGGAAGGTGGTGATATGTTTGATATGATAGAGACTAACAAGTGGCTGCTAAAAGGCAGAGAGAGCGCAAGAAAGATGGTAAAGGAGGAAACGGCCATGGACTGTGCTGTTAGGCTGTACCCAAACTTCTTCTACTGAGGCACCTTCTGCAACAAAGTCCACATTGCAGTGGCCCAAGAAGTACAAACTGTATTGTCTCTACTGTAGATGGCTGTTCTAACTTCTCTCAGTTCACCAAACAACAGCAAAAATAGTGTGTGATAAACAACCATCACTGTTGGAGATGTGGCTGCAGTCACCAAGCAGCACAGTGTTGGCTGAGAGTCAAATTTAGCAACTATAAAGGATTAATTACTTAATTAAGTTCTAATAACTTAATGATATAAACACCAAAACATAAGAACAGTCCAAAGGGGGGAAATTCAGTCCTGAAACAACTTGCAGACTGGTGAATTCCTCCACCAGCAATCTCTATCTAGACAGGAAGGCTGGATGCAGTCAAGTCCTTCTCAAATTCAGTAAGGTGCTCCTGTATAATGGCAATCATTCACTGGAGACGTACACTATCCTAGATGATGGATCTGTGCGAATCATCCTCCTCCAGGAAGCAGCATTGAAGTTGAAACTCCAGGGTCCCTCAGAGTGCCTTAGACTAAGAACAGTGCGACAAGACCTACGAGTTATACAAGGTTAATCTGTGTCCTTCACTATCTCACCAGCCAGCCAACCCAAGAGTGTTTATAAGATCGGGGGAGCCTTCACTGCCTTCACTAGCAGAGCACACATATCCAGTGGAACGATTCTAGTGCAAATACAGACACCCTATTCAACCAGTTAGTTTAGGACACCCTGGGGGCCCTGCAGCGGTTAAGACAAGACTTGGCTGGACACTTCAGGGCCCCTACTAAGTGCGTACCACAACAGAATGGAACTTGTTCATGCTTGTTCATAGCGACACTCTCCCCATCAGCTGAGCTGCATTATCATGTGGAGAAACTTTGGCAGTTCAACATCTTGCCATACAGGAATGAGAAGTTGGTTACCATGTCTCAGCAGGATCAGACTGTGTTGGAACTCTTGCAGACTAAGACAGTTCGAGTGAACATAAATGGAGTCCAGCGATATGCCACACCTTTACTACGAAATATTCCTGCCACTTCAAGATGTTTGTAGGAATACGGATTACTGAGATCCAGCAGCTAACTAACAACAAAAACTGGTGCTATGTTGACTCTTCGAAAAACCCAGCTGATGACATTACAAAGGGGAATACTCTACTTGAGCTGACAGGTGAGTATCGATGGGACAAAGGACTTCCATTCTTGTGGCTGCCACCTGAACATTGGTCAAGTACTCCGATAGGCCCCAGAGAGGAAGGTTTCAAAGAACTAAAGAAACCTATTTCTTGCCTTAGCACTGTTACAAACTCCTGCCCCTCCTCTCCTGACCCCAAATAGTTTCACTGTTTTAAAGACTTAGTGAAGGCAACTAATGAGTACCTACATGGGGCAGCCCCATCTGATTCTAAAGGCCCTATGGCTGAAACTTACCAAAAAGCAGAATTAGAGATCCTCAGAACTTCCCAGAGAGAGAGTTTCCCTGAGGAGACCCAGTGCCTTACTGCTAACAAACCAGTACCTTAATCAAGCCACCTAGCAATGTTGGCATTTGAACTTGATAAATGTGCATCAGTTGTGTTGGTGGCAGACAACACAGATGCAAACAGTTGGAACCAAGCACCCAGTGACCAGTATGCTCATTCGGTATGTTGACAGCAACTTAAAGCACCCTGGTTCTAAACAAATATTTGGGGAACTACAGCGCAAGTACTGAATTATTTGGGATCCTGAAGCCGTTCGAAAGAAGCAATGTGCCTGTGTGGAATGTCAGAAATGGAGAGCCCACCCAGTGCTTCTTCAGATGGCAGACCTACCTCCTATCTGCCTCCACTTGCATTTCCCAGCATTCTTCTCTACTGGAGTGGAAGGCTTTGGCAAAATAGGTTGCCGTAATGTAAAGAGATGGAGGATCTTATTCAAATGCTTAACTACAAGTACAAGGTACACATCAAGATTTTAACAAGCTTAGACACAGGGGCTTGGGTAGCTCAGTTGTAAAGACGCTGGCTACCACCCCTGGAGTTCGTGAGTTTGAATCCCAGGGTGTGCTGAGTGACTCCAGCCAGTTATCATAAGCAACCAAATTGGTTGCTAGGGAGGGTAGAGTCACATGGGGTAATCTCCTTGTGATCGTTATAATGTGGTTCGCTCTAGGTGGGACACGTAATGAGTTGTTTGTAGCTGCTGCGGTGGATGGTGTGGGCCTCCACACGTGCTTTGTCTCTGTGGTAACGCACAAAACGCATTGATAAGATGTGTGGGTTGACGGTCTCAGAAGCGGAGGCAGCTGAGATTCATCCTCCACCACCTGGATTGAGGCGAGTCACTATGCCACCACAAGGATTTAGAGCAAAAATGGGAATAAGACAAGAAAATAAAAAAACAGTAAAGTGTCTTGGAGTGAACGAGAACTCCAAGACACTTTCAAAACCATGCACCCTTCCTTGCAAACCCACCTGACTGAGCACCAATTTAAGTTCATCTTTAACCCCCCTAGTACACATTCGATCCATGAAGTCAGCTTTATATGCCACCCTCAATGCCCAGTGTGTGACTGAGGAAATGCTCAAATGCTCAACTATCCTGATTGAAATAGAGGGTATTCTTAAATCTAAGCCCTTGGGTTACGTCTCCTCTGATGTGGCGACCCAGACCCAATTACCCCCAACCTCCTTCTGATGGGGCGGCTAGACCCTTCATTGCACATATCATCTACCATGATTCAAGGTTACTCAGCCGGCGGCACTGGAGGGCCTGTCAAGTCATTGCTGATCGATTCCTGAGAAACTACTTACCTGCCTTGCAAATCCGAGAGAAATGGCAAATGGACACAGACCCTTTCCAACCAGATACAATGGTACTCATAGTGCCCAGAGCCCTATGGCCAAATGGATGAATCATCAAGGTGTTCCCAGGAGCTGATGGGTGGCTATGTACAGCAGAGGTTAACGTGAAGGATTGAATTTATGTCAGACCTGCTAGTCTTCTGATCCATCTCTCCACTATATCAGATGATGAGGACAAAGGGTTGCCATGGTGACTGCAAATTTGGGGGACAAATTTGGTGGTGGCTGTTGTAAAGGATTGTGTGAATCAGTCCAGCAGAGGGTGCTAATGGGCTGTCTTATCATATGACTGCCTGAAATACTATCAAGTTCTTGCATGGAGGACATTTTAGTTTTTGTGAAACGACGGGCAGAAGGAATATCAGTAATTTAAGTGTTGATGATACAGTTAATCTTGTTTAGGAGGATTTGTGCATGCAAGAAATTGTATTAAATGCATTAAATAATGGAACCTTATTGTAAAATGTTAACAATATTTTTTTAAGTATTTAAGAATAAATGCTGCATAAAGACTTGGAAAAGCAAATTTGTTCAATCATGGTTCAACCTACACCTTGACATGGCCCTAACATAGGACAAGTTGGGGCACTGGACCACTTTTAAAAAGTTTAAAGATTTTTCCCCTGTTCGTATTTCTCCTTGCATAAAGAGCAACTTAAGCAAAAACAGCATTTGCACTACTTTCCAGAAAAGGAAAAAATAGAGAATACTGTATTACTACATTTAGAACAGATAAGATGCCACATTTACTGTCTCTCCCAATGTAGCTGTAATAGAAACCCCTTCGCAGCTGTGGTAACAAGTTTTTAACTTATTCCAGGGTAATATAACACAAGGCAGAAACACTTCATCACAGTCTGTGAAAAACGTCTGTTCAGTCACAGTTCAGGTCAAAGTATACGAAGTTGTACATGCCAAAATTACTATTGTTAGGGAGTAAAGTGTCTCGTATTAGTGAAAAATGGCTCATGCATTTGTCATTTGTAATTTGAGATTAAACAAGGTTTTTCCATGTCATCAACTCTATTCTGAGGGTTTGGCAAACGAAAGTCCCATCATCCAAGAATGTATATTTTACATAAGTAAAACACTCCCTCTCTCAAGGACAATGGTTTACGGTGAGTAGGAAATGTAGGTGGTTGTATAATTTTGATCTGAGTGGCATAATGGTCCTCTGAATGTATTCCACCTCTGCGCTCGCTCCTGATCAAGATCAACGCACTGTAAGCGGCCTGGACCGTGCAGCACAGGCAGGCCTAGACCGTGGAGCAGAGACTTGCTTGTGACATGGCATGAAGCAGTCTGGGGCTTGGCTGAGGCATGGCATGGAGCAGACTGAAGCTTGGCTGTGCCATAGCATGGAGTAGGCTGAGGCATGGCTGTGACATGGCATGGAGCAGGCTGAGGCGTGGCTGTGACATGACATGGAGCAGGCTGAGGCGTGGCTGTGACATGGCCTGGAGCAGACTCTGGCGTGGCTGTGACATACCACAAAGTTGTGGAAGGCAGAGCCATGAGAGGCTAGAAACTAAGAGTCCTGGATGACTGGGAAAAGACCTCATGGTCGTTAACATGAGCAGAGTCTCAGAAGCGACCTCTGTGGTCGTGGGCATGGACTGAGTCTCAGGAACGACCTCTGTGGTCGTGTACATGGGCAGAGACTCGGAGACGACCTCTGTGGTCGTGAAAATGGGCAGAGACTCGGAAACGACTTCTGTGGTCTTAAAAATGGGCAGAAACTTGGAAACGACCTCCGTAGTTGTGTACATGGGCAGAGACTCAGAGACGGCCTCTGTGGTCGTGAACATGGCAGAGACTTGGAAACAACCTCTGTGGACATGTACATGTGTAGAGACTTGGAAACAAAATGCTGGCTCATCGGCCATGACTTGGGATGCTGACAAGTCGACCATGACGTGGGATGCTGGCTCACCGACCATGACATGGGTCTCTGGCTTGGCATCTGCCTCCCCAACAGTGAACATAGAGCCAATGATCTGCAGGGCTAGGACGATATACTGAATGAGCCTGAGGGAGCTGCGACTGCCAGGCATTAAATAGGAAATTGGCTCGTTCAGCCCAAAAGGGAAACAGTCTTTGAGGGCCACCTCATTAAAGTCCACCTCACTTGCCAGAGAGCAGAAGTCCCACACATATTCCTCCAGGGATCGATTCCCCTGACGTAGGCACAGGAGTTGGACATTTGGGTTCATGGTTGGTGGTGAGGTATTCTGTAACAATGCTGATGCTGGTAATGACAAAGACGATGATAATGATGATGATGATGCGATTAACCCAAATGTAATTTATTGTAAATCGTGATAACCAGAAACCCTAACTATAAATGTGATTAAAACAAAACATAAACAATAACGACTTAACTAGACTAGACTTGACTTGATGAGAGCAAAACAACAAAGTTACATTTACAATACCTGACATCAGACAATGGCAAACATGAGGGCTTAAATACAAGGACAAGGTTAACAAGTAAACAAGACAACCAATCACAAGACTAAACTATAATCAAGATAGCAAGACTAAATTAACTTAAACCAATGACTAATAACAAAGTAATAAACCAATGACAACAAGACACATGAACAGGGGAAACACATGAAAATATCACACGAGGAACACATGACAGGAACAGGAACTAAACTTTAAAAATAAAAGACATGAAAAAGCATGAACCAACTGAATAAACATGACAATAATCTAACGGGCGTCCAGTAAAGTCTATGAAATTGCATAAGGCGAACCCTTGCATCTCTAGATGCAGACTTGATCATTTTTAGAATCCTAGTCCACACTCCTTCCTCCAACACCAAATTAAAATCTTTCTCCCATAATCTCTTGATGGAAGTTAAAGCTCCATCCCCCAGACACTGAATTAGCAGGGAGAAATACGCTGATGCTTCATGACCTTTTTCAAAAGCAGTAATCACCTCTCCCAAAGCATCTGCCGTGTGTGCCACTCCCAAAAACTGTACAGAGCATTTGGCGCATCTGTAAATACCTATAAAAATGATGACCCAAATTCTCAAAAGATCTCAACACTCCACTCTCATGCAGTGCAGCAACCCACAATTTTGACTTGGACTTATTGATACATAATTTGGGGTTCAGCCATATGTTTAAGACAACATTTGAATTAATGTCAGAATTAAATACTCTGGCCACTCTTGTCCAAATCACATGCAAATGTGACATAACGGGGTGTGTCTTAACTTCTCAGATAAGTTTGATAGAAAGGATTTGCGATGGTGAAATAAGGGCAAGGACTTCCTGTTCAATAGAAAATTAGGGAGGGTCTCTTTTAGGTGGAAGCGACCAATGAGCCAAATGCCTGAGACCAAGCGCATAATAATAAAACAAAATCTTGGGTGTGCCTAGTCCACCTTTGTCAATCGGTCATGTAATTTTTGAAATGCAGTCTGGGATATTTACCATTCCAAATGAAGGACTTCGCTATGCTAACAAAATTAGAGAGGGGGACATCTATAGTGAGTGACTGTAGCAGGTAGTTATTTTAGTAGGTATTTTAATAACATTTATCTTCCCAATCATCAATAAATGTAATGATTCCCACGCGCCCACATAGCTTGAAAACCTTTTAATTAAAGGGTCAAAATGAACTCTAACTAAATCAGACAAATTTTCTCTGAATAAAATATCAAAATACTTAATGCCCTGTTTGGGCCACTGGACGTTGCCCAGCTGGAAGGCCGTTACTGGATAGTACGCTGTCAGAGCCAAAGCTTCGGATTTAGAGTGATTGACTTTGTATCCTGAGAACTTGGAAAATAAATTAATAATTCTGTGGAGGCATGGAATAGATCTAGTAGGGTCAGAGACAAATAATAATATATAATCTTCGCAAAGCAGAAGCTTGTGCGCTACATCTCCCACCATCACCCCTGGAAAATCATCATCCTTTCTTATCACGGCTTCTAATGGTTGCAGGACAAGAGAGAACAATAATAGGGAAAGAGGGCAATCCTGCCAGGCGCCCCTATCCAGAGTAAAATAATGTGATATTAGTCTATTTGTTAGAATGTCAATAAAGTAACTTGATCCAACCAATAAAATACTCCCGAACCCATACATTTCCAAAATCTTAAAAAGATAATCCCATTCTACCATATCAAATGCCTTTTCATGGCAGCGACAGGAGACATTTGCTACTGACCACATGATATTGATGAAACACCAAATTTATCAGAAGAACTATGGCCCCGAATAAACTCCACCTGATCTATATGAATAAGAAAGATCATAACTTTACTTAATCGGTTAGCCAGGATTTTTGCTGGATCAGAGAGATTGGGTGGTAACTTTTACACTCACTTAGATTTTTGTCCTTTTTAAGAATCAGACTGATCCGGGCTTGTGTCATGGTTGGAGAAAGCTTTCCATTTTTTAATGATTGAGCCAATTCTGTAGCATAAGAGCTAAGAAATTCAGCAGCAAAACCATCTGTCCCTGGAAGGCCTTAATTACTTCATCAAGCTCCTATAAGTTTATCTCAGATCAAGAGAATTGTTTAGGGAGTTCTAATGGTTCGACAAATTTTCTAATATCTTCATCAGTAGATGAAGACTTGGAACTATGAAGATAAAGATAGAACTCTTTAAAGACATTATTAATATCAATGGCCAAGGTAAACATTTCAGCACCAGCAGATTTCACAGTGGGAATAGTAGAAAAAGACTTTTTCTGCTTTATATATCTAGCCAAAAGCTTCCCTACATTGTCCCCTGACTCAACATATGACTGTCTTCCCCTGAATAACCAAAACTCCACATTCTGTGACAAATAGCATTATATCTGTATTTCAGATATAATCAATTGGGTAATCAAGGCCATCAGATGGTATTCTGCGCTTCAGCTCTGCCTCTGCACTTTTAATATTCCCTTCCAACTCCACAAGTTCTTGGGCTTTGGATTTTTTTGGTAAATGAGGCAGAATTTATGATCGGACCCCTAAGAACCGCCTTAAGTACCTCCAAGCCACGCCCACAGAGGATACTGAAGACCAGTTGGTCTGCATATAAACATTGATTTCAGTCTTTAACATTTGTTGGAAATCAGGACTATTGATATATGATTTGTTTTTCTCCGTAAGTGGCAATATCTCTAAACTCACCAGGGTGTGATCTGAGACTAACATGTTTCCAATTGAGCAATCAACAATGGATGAAATGAGGGACTTAAAATAAATCAATTCTAGAATAAATCTTATGTCCTGATGAAAAAAACGTATAGTCCCTACCAGATGGGTTTAAATTTCACCAAATATCTGCAAAACCAATTTTTTACACATCATATAATGTATCATTGTTGCTCTCTATAATCGAGTCCATCAAAAGATTTAAGTCTCCTCCCAATATTATATCATGAGGGGTACCAGCGACTTACCTGCAACATCCCATCCAGATCAATGAAAAGCCCTGATCATCAATGTTACCCACATAAATATTAGACCTCCGTCTGTTTCTTTACCACCGAGAACTGCTGTGCGAAGTACTCGACTATGTCACCGAATACGCCGATCTGGGAGATGGCTGCGTTCAGGAAACTAACCTTGTCTGCATTCCTCATCTCAACCAAATTCAGCCATGGGTATCACTCCTGGACAACCAAGTTGGACATCGCCTTCCCGAGTGCACTCGATGTGAGATTGGTCGCCAAACACAGCTCCCTCATCACATCAGGATCAGGACTACCCACGTGCAGCACTTTCAGTGCCTTGGCCTGGTGTATTGCAGGAGGGCCATGGCATGCAGGGCGGAGGCGGCCTGACCAGCGGCACTGTAGGCTTTGGTTGTCAGAGACGATGTAGTTCTACAGGCCCTGGACGGGAGTGCAGGGCGATTCCGCCAGATGTTGGCAGTTTGCGGGCACAGGTGCACTGCAACCACCTTAACCAACTGAGGAATCTCCGTGTACCCCTTGGACGCCCTACCGTCGAGGGTAGTGAGAGCGGACGAACTGGGAAGTCGGGTTTGGACAGAGAAAAGTGTCCTCCATGACCTCATCAGTTCTTCATGCACTTCTGGAAAGAAAGGAACCGGGGACGGCACGAACCCAGTAACCAATCATCAAGCCGCGAGGGCTCAGGGGCGGATGGATGGTTCCACTCGAGCCCGACACTCCCTGCAGCCCAGGAATGCATGGCGGTCAGCTCTGCATCAGCCTCAGAATGGGCGGGCACACCCGAAGGTGGCAACCCAGTCGAGTCCTCGGCGTTCGACATCACCAACATGCTCTCCGATGCTGCGATCGATACCTCATCCTGCTTGCAAGCTCCTAAAGAGACCCTAAACTGGCTATGAGGTGAACTGTCTGTCTCATCCCAGAACTCAACTGGGGCAAATGAGCGTACTGGGGATTACCCGGAGTGGCGGCTCCCATAGGAGTCCCCAAATCATCTCCAGTGCCAACCAACCCGGCCTCGTACCCGTAGATAGAAGGCCCGGCGTGGGGTGCGGATTGAGTGGCTTTCCCCTGAAAGAAGGAAAGCCGTGACCTTAAAGTTGCTGTGGTCATATTCTGGCAATGAGAACATAAGCCATCCACGAACGCTGCCTCAACATGACTATGGCCCAGACACGTGAGGCAGCGATCATGGCCATCATAAGTGGCGAGAAAACGATCGCACCCTGGAACCTTTAAAAAGATGCTGTCCGTCAGTGTGTGCTCTTTTAGTCAGAAAATATACTCTTCCTTGCTTCAGTAAGGTAAATGGAACAGCAGTGGAACGTTCTGCTTTCCACTCTGCTCCGAAGATAAAATCTGAATGAGTGGTTGAGAGCCAGCTCCTTTTATACCCATATATATCCGGGGGAGTGGCATGCAAATTCCACTCGCCAATTCCTATTGGCCATTTCTCAAAGATCAGAGGTGTTTGGGGCCCCTAAGAGCGACCCCTAGTCTCACTACATAGACACAACATCGAGTGAGTAACAGAAGGTGAACAAGATTATACAGACCACCTTCCAACGTTAGTATGAAAATCAAAACCCGAACATCCCCCAGAACCAATCCAACAGAAAAAAGATAAACGTGCGCATTAACCCCGCGCATGACAGCGCCAACCAGTGTCAATCCCTCTACACTCAAAAGGTCCACTGTGGCACGATGGAGGGCGGGACCGGCGCGTGATTGCGCACGCCCGGTCCCGTATCGGGCTGATTGAGCCGGCAAGAGGGTTAAAAGGCCACTCGCAGACGGCGATCGGGAGAGAGAGCTTAATCAGCAGACGTCTGCTGTCCTAAATGTTTGTTTTAAGTTCTTAATTAAATTATTATTTATGTTTTCAAGCCGGTTTCTCGCCTCTTCCTTGCCCATGAAATGATCTGTTTTACATTGGTGCCGAAACCCGGGAGATTAAGATTGGATCTTCTACCATGGAGAAAGCTCGCCCCGTAGAGTCCTCCCAGCTGGCCGAAGTCCTCCAGTCCCTCGCTGCTCTACATCAAAGCCACCAACAGTCCCTGCTTGAGCTCAGACAAGAGCAAGATCGGCGATTCTCTGAGATCGTACGGGCTCAAGCAGACGATCGACAGGTCATCCGGAGCCTCCTCAGCCAGGAGGTCGCTCCAGCCCCAGCCGCGACCCCGGACACCCGTGCCACGTTACCCCCGCCCACGTTACAGAAGATGGGGGCGGCGGATGATGCAGAAGCCTTTTTAGATTTGTTCCAGTGAACCGCTGAAATTTGGGGCTGGCCGCAGGATCAGTGGGCAGCTCGCCTTGTTCCTCTTCTGTCCGGGGAAGCCCAACTCGCGGCTCAACAACTGCCGGCAACGAACCTCCTGGCCTACGCTGATTTAAGAAAAGCCATTCTGCAGCGGGTTGGTCGAAGCCCCGAGGAAAACCATCAGCTCTTCCGGGGCATGAAGTTGGAAAAGTCCGACCGCCCGTTCGCCTTCGCCCAGCGGCTCCGTGATGCCTGCCGGAGGTGGCTGCTAGTGGGGGACCGCGACGTCGAGGGTCTCGTCGATCAGGTGGTGCTGGAGCAGTTTATTCAACGCTTGCCCAAGAGAACGGCGGAGTGGGTCCAGTGCCACCGCCCGGCGTCGCTGGAGGCAGCCGTCCAGTTTGCAGAGGACCACATGGCGGCGATCCCAAGGGCAGACGAGCCCTCTCTCTCTCTCTGCTACCGCTCTGCGTTGGCCTTTTCCCTCTTTTTTTTTAAATTATGGTGTTTATGGGAGGGGAGGTACTGCCCAGTGCAGGAACCCTCCCCCCCCTTATTTTTAATGGTTGTTTCCCTCCCCTTGCCCCTCCCTCGTCCAGGTTGATGGGGATGACCCGCCGGCAGACCGCGCGGGAGGCGCCCCCCCCCAGGGGATGTACGTCAGGCCGGGGGTCCCCAGCCTGAGAGAACGGGGGAGGAGTGTGGCACGATGGAGGGCGGGACCGGCGCGTGATTGCGCACGCCCGGTCCCGTATCGGGCTGATTGAGCCGGCAAGAGGGTTAAAAGGCCACTCGCAGACGGCGATCGGGAGAGAGAGCTTAATCAGCAGACGTCTGCTGTCCTAAATGTTTGTTTTAAGTTCTTAATTAAATTATTATTTATGTTGACAAGCCGGTTTCTCGCCTCTTCCTTGCCCATGAAATGATCTGTTTTACATCCATGTATGCCTATGAAAGCCTCCGTGACAACTTTGTCATAGGATTGCTCAAGTCTGGTGCTTCTGCATTTTGTGAGGCAAAATTACTTAACAGAAAATACTTTGTAAAACAAACCCAAGCCGAATAAACACAAAGAACGTGTAGATTCATTCACAGAACTGTCTCGAAGGTGTGATCCTCCACAAAACAAATTCCAACCAATATAAATCAGTTTCCTTGCACAGACAAACAAATGTTTACTGAGCTGGCTGTTTATGAGTGCAGCAGATGATGTAATCATTCCAATGTTCCGCAAGAATACTCCACAAATCAAACTCCAGCCAACAGGAGGCATAAGCACAAGGAACGAACAGATTCATCCACAACTGTCCCGAAGCAGTGTTAGTCCACAAAACAAACTCCAGCCGCTAGGTGAAACCAGCACAAAAAGAAACAAAACAGGCATCCCGGTTCCTCGGATGGTCAAGAGTCAAATTCACTCGGAGGCCGCATAAAAAATACACCATGACTTACTCAGCTCTCAACTTTATTAAAGATATCCTTTGTGTGAGCATGTAGATATTTTGTGGCCATCCCCAGCATCCATTCTCAATCTGGCCGGGAGCCCCAGTGCAAAAGCGATCATCTGTCAATGTAAAAGTTTCTTGAAGGAGAAGTGTTATTCCACAAAACTAACTCCAGCCACTAGGCGGAACCAACACAAACAGAAACAAAAATGACACACAGCTTCCTCAGACAGTCGTGTGTATGTTCAGCAAGTCAATCCACTCACATGAGAAACACGAAATGACTTACTCACTCCAATGTATTTAGGGAGGACAGTGCTTTTTTATGTAAATACTTTGCAGCCATCCTTCATATCTATTCTCAGTTTGGCCGGAAACATCAGTGCAAAAGTGATCTTCCGTTGATGCAGGAGTTTCTTTCTGTTATTATGATTGTGGAAAGATTATAGAACCCACTCCGACACAGTGAACTTGCTAACCGCAGCCATTCAGAATCCACACCCCCTTGTCATAAGAGCTACATTAGAGAAGTCCATAACACTCCCCCTTTGCTCACACACACATGCACTTTTCACAGTATTCTCATGTATGTTTCCATACACACATATACTGTATAGTACAACCCACCCAAGTCCTGTTGTAAGCAAGAGCTTATAAAGGTGTGATACATGTCCACAGAAAGGAGATACAGCATTTAGATCATCAAGCTCCTTAGGATGAGATTATTAATATACAAGGAGAATATTATTTGTTTATCATGTTGCAAATACAGACCCACTTAAAAAATCATCTTAAACCAGCATATATAGTTATGGCTACAAAGTCCAAATCTTGGTCCGCAGTGATTTGCAGTGAGCCAAAGTGTCTTTAACCAGCATTAAGAGGCCTTTCCCACAAGAGACTTGTAAGGCATGTTTGCCACGGAGTACTGTGAATCTCTGTGTGTTGTTTAAGTTTGTGCATTAGTGAGAGGTCTGGATGCTGTAGTCTCAAAAAGAACTAATTAGCATGTGAGCGATGAGAAAGAAGGACTCATTAAAGCTCTGGAGGTCTGAGCAAACCCATGGCCCTCTCCTCATAATGATGTTTGATCCTCCTGCCCAGAAGACACTTTACACTTTATCAAAAGGCTGCCTGTTCAGGGTTATCTCCACAAGTGACTCTTTCTCTCACTCATTGTCACAGTCTGAATCTTGTTATCTGCTTCACTTGGGGAAATTGTCTATATATTTTTCTCTGATGCATAGAGGTGGATTCGTGGGTTGCCTGGAATTTGTCATTCTTCCTTACATGTTGCGACATAATGAAGCTGAACTTAATGCTGGCAATCAGGTTGTTTTAAAAATCCATTACAGCTCTTTCTCATAGCTTGATTCCCAAGAAACACACACACACACACACTAATAAATATTTACCTTGAATACACTGAAAGTCTCTTGGGATATAAGTGTCTCCCAAATGTAAACTGAAGAAGTATGTTTGAAAAAAAACTGTTTTCAATATTTGGTAAAACTCTGCAATAATGTTTCCTTTGTTAAGGAATTGTAAATGGGGTTCATTAATGACTGATATTTCTTTTACAAATGCATTCTAAATTATTTATATGCGGTTATAACAACATGCTAAATATTGAGCCAGTTTTCCTCACGTTATAAATGCTTAATTTCAAATATTCAACATTTGGAATCTTTTAAAATGTACCTTAATGTCAAGGGGACACCTGTGAAGTATTTTAATGAGTTTAAACATTAGAAACTTGTACATTAAAGATCAGTATGGTTTAGTGGTCATCAGGCTTTATTATATGATATATGATGTGAATGAGCATGAAGAGATGAAAAGTGTTTTTGCAGAGGAATTTAGGTAACTAGGACTAGTTAAATTTATTATTTTAATTATTTTTTTGATCCATCATGACAAATCATTCATTATAGTGTTTTATGTTTTTACAATTTACAAATCTGCTCCACAGATGTAGATGTTCCAGGCAGGCATTAAAAACTCCACGACTTTGGCTAAGACTCCGAAATGATGGTCTTGCTCTCCAGCTCACGGGACACATCTGGCGGTTTCTCAGACATGGCCATCTTGTTCATGTTCCACTCAGTGATGCGACAAGTGACAATGTTTTTCACGCAAGCCCACTCATCAAAGATCGTGGTTTCGTCAATCAAACTGAGAGCAGGGATTCTGGAGTAGAAGTGTTCAAGGCTGCTTTGAATATCTGTCAGATTCTGAACTTTGCTTAACAAAAATTTTGCTCCACACTTGGTGTGGCACATTTACTTTTAGTAGCATTTTAGCTTTTTTGTATGAACAATGTCAGTGCAGCCTCCACGGGCGATGGAAAAGAGAGCTCCACAAATCTCACACCTCACATTACTAGGCTCTATCTGTGACAGAAATTTAGAAGTTTAAACTCTTTTTGAAGATCCTCATTAAATGTACATTCACCATTTATGGTGTACATTCCTTGACATTTTTCCAGCCGCAAACTCATCTGTGTGCTCTTACAAAACTGTCTCTCCAATCGGTTCACTAACTGGACATCGAATTATGGGGGATTGTAAATGGATAGTTTAATCCAATCATGTACTTCAAATAACAATGTGTGATTTTATTGGTTTTATAAGAGTAGCCTATCCTTGGCTACCTTTGATGAGAATACTCACATGACTGAGAAAGCTGCATAGGCGATAGAGAAATTTAAGGAGAGGGGAAATACAGGACAAAACACAGAAAAGGCTGGGACACTATAAAAAATTGCTTAAACACGGGACTGTCCCAAGGAAAATGGGACGTCTGGCCACCCTGTTCTGAAATTACTATAATTAGGGGCACATCTGGATTTCCCTTTCATGGGCATTTAGAAGATGCTTGTGATTGGCATGTCTGGTAGTTTTGCTTAAAGTTGATGGTAGAGGGAAGAAAACTGAAGGATATTATTTGTAATTTATGGTTCTCTTTTCTTTTGTAAACTAATTCCTGACAGCTCTATACAATTTAGGCTACAAATTATGTTCAGGTGAGAGTTTAAGATCATTTCTGTTTGCCGGTAATTGTGCATGGTTACATGTAAATGTGAATAGACCTTATTGACAGTTGCGCGGTATTTTGTTTTTGCAGGACTTCAAACGATCCTTTGAGGATTAGAATTACAGTCGCTTCATTGGCATGCACTGTAAAGAAATATGGCGCTATATACTCTGAATATGATATATTGTGCCAGCATGCAGCTTCTTGAACTCCAATAATTTGGACTCTTGTTTATTTTCTGTGTATAATATCTCACTTTAAACTAAAGAGCGATTCACTTAGCCTCGTTGAACACATACTGTGTAAGGCCAGGTTGCACTTTTGATCTGCAGGGGGCGCTGTGGCATATGTGACCGTGGTAACGACATAAGTCTTTCATACTGCCTTCACTTCATAACTATTTTAAAATACTGGGTTAAGGCACCCTTAAGGGCATAACAAATTTTTCACACCAGAGAGAAAATTAAAATAGATTATCAGTGGCATTCTTATTACTTTATAGACAGCATAAACTCCTGAATTTTTTTTTAAACCAGTTAATGACTTCAGATGTCAGATGGAATTAAAATGAATTTTTTGCTGCAAAGTTATTTAAATTTAAATGGATTAAAATTAAGTGATATAAGTGAGTTCAGTGATTGTTTATGGTGGTCTTTTATAGATCTGCTTAGTAGCAGTATTGATTTCCTTGAGTTGTACAACACAGCATGTGTGAGGTGCTTCTGGTGATCGTGTCAATTTTAAAATGTTGTTGTTAAAATCTACTCTGCTTTGTGCACTTAAACCTAGCTCCACTGTTTGTGGGGTGCTAATCCTGTGGTATCATTGTGCTTGCCCCTGTTGTTCATCTGTCTTGAACATGCCTGGGGGTGCAAAGCACTGATGCCGCACCTCATTTGCTCACTTTAATAAAGCAAGATGAATTGGACCGTGGCACACACTTGTGTTGTGGTGTGATTCCTTTAATATAAAAATGGAATGATGGTTTTAATTGCACTTTATTATGAGTACTGTGTTGAGCTCTGCATCTATTTACCAAGTGTAACTGACAATAAATATGTGCCTTTAAATACAAATATACTATATCTGTCTCTTTTGAAAGCCAAATTACCTTATCAAGTGGGAGTCTGAACAGATGTAAGGCATATGCTTAATGTAGCTGTAACACTGACCTCCATTTTACACTGCATTGAGCCTGCACTTACTAAAGTGTTTGAGTCTGAATAGCCTTGAATGGATTTTTAGTGGACAATATAGGAGATAAGCATCTTATTTTTCCTATCTTTTCTGAATTATGAAATCAGATCACAAGGAACTGGTATCAGTGGATATTATATTGCAAAACATGTCGAGACAATCCGACTGAAATAAGTCTAGGGATGTAGATGCAGTTTATTGACTAGTATTGAATGAGAGTAACACAGGGAGCCCTGAGGACTGGTTGACTGAGATAGATCATTCTTTGTGCTTAGCCCCGAGCCTCAGGGAAAACCAGATCACCCCACCATTCACCCATGGCCACATATTGAATAGGTCTGATCTCCTATCATCAGGATATCGCTTGAAGGTTAATCAATTGATTTCAAATAGATCTCATAATTTAAAATCGAAGGTCAGGCTTTTAATGGCCGTTTGTCTATGACCAAAACAATTTGAGAGCATATTAAACGTATATATGAAAGTTGGACCCTATGCCCTTTCCTAATGTGACTGGATCAGACAGAGGGAAACAGCGACTCATGTTTTCATTGGGAGAGGCGAACTGTGCCGAATAAATTACAGCTGACATTTGGATCTTGATGAAAAGGTTGAGCCTGAGACACAGTAACTAAATAATGTTGAATGGCCAAATGCTCCAGGCAACATTTCAAAATCCATTTCCCCTGCAAAACTGCATGGAGTAGCAATACGAGGTCTTTAATTGGTTTGCTCAATGAGTAAACCTTTCTTAGATGCAGGGTATTTTACCCTGTCTCCCATCTACATGATTTAAAACATATATTTAGGTAGTACAGTCTCTTGTTTAAGACTCAAAACATTCCTGCATGTTATCACTGCACAGTTGCAGTTATTGTCCCATGCAAAAGATCTTTGGGGGGCCGTCAGTGTTTCTGGGCCTTTCTTAATTTAGCCTATGGTATCGCTCCCCCTTGCTTCTACATAATGGATGATTCTGCACTCCACCATGCAGGAAAGGTTTAATTAAATCATATTCCAATCATAATCCATGTTGTTAATTAAACTGGATAATTTATAAATACAAAAGAGGGTATTTATTAGCTGCTCTGCGGTGCTGCAGTGTATTAGAAAGCACCCCCCCCCCCATCCCCCATCCTCTCTCTTTACTATTGATGCCTTCACATGATTGATAATGGGACAGTGACTGCTGTGCTATTTGTCTAATGGTGGTGCAATTAAATCCCCTTGTAAATGACCCATGCCTCATTTCATCCTAATCTATGGAATTTTGATTGAATTTGTCAGTGTTAATTGAAAAATACTGTTATTTAATATCTGCATTGCAGTTGCGGATCAGCCTGTCTTTAATGAGACTGTGTCCCTGTGACCCTGGGGAAGGGGTGAGGGATTGCCCTTGATTTGGCATGGAGGTGGAGGTGGGGGCTTGGGGTCAAGATTTGAGGGTGCATGCAGGGAAGGTCCCCAAAGATTAGGACTAATCACCACTGTGAAAAGAGATAACAGACACATTCCTTTTAATTATGTATGCCAAATGATGCACATATAACCAGAGACTTTACAAATATGAAGACACAATTATTGATCAGTAAAGCGAGCCTGTTCCACTGAATAATTCACCCACCCCCCACACACAATTCTCCCTCAGACAATTTCATTATGGTTTTTTCACATTTATTCAGTGTTTTACTTTTTATTTAGTCAGCGTATAATTTTATCATTTCAGAATGACTTAATACGTATGTAATTAAACTTTATCTGGAAATAAATGTTCTGACATTGTAAAAGTATTGGATTTCAACTCAGTTTTAGACTCAAAAGAGTCCATAAAAATTTTATCCTGACCACATTCACTAAGGAAATTAACTATGTATTTATGCAGAGTAAGTTGAATCTATGTTTGCATATGTATACATGTGAGAACATGGTGTGTGAGGTGTCTGATATGGCATCTTCCAATGACTGACTGCAATAAAGAGCAGAGGCTCATCTTCTTATGTTCAGGTCAATGTCAGTGTCAGATATGTACTGAGTGTGTGAGTTTTTGTTTGACCAAAGACATTGCATTGTGTGTAAGAATGCTATTTCAGTTAAATAATGTGTTAAAGGAATATTCAGGGTTCAATACAAGTTAAGCTCAATCGACAGCATTTGTGGCAAAATGCCGATTACCACAAATATATATTTTGATTTGTCCCTTCTTTTCTTAAAAAAAAAAAACAAACAAACAAACAAAAAAAACAAAAAAATATAGGTTACATTGAGGAGCTTACAATGGAAGTGAATAGGGCCAATCAGTAAAAGTTAAAATACTCACCTTTTCAAAAATATATAGCCACAAGTTGGAAACAATATGTGTGTTAACATAACTTTAGTGTGATAAAATCCCTTACTAACATTTTCTGTGCAAAGTAACATCCAATGTTGCCTTGACGTCGTAACACTCTAAACCCTAAAACCACCATAAAAACAACATTTTAAACACGTTTACAGCGCAAATAATACATTACATAATAAATAATGTCAGTCCTGTTATCAAAACATATTCTTAACATTTCTGCAAAATGGCCCCATTCACTTCCATTGTAAGTATAACTTTTTTCTTCTCCTGTTTTTGAAATTAATAAATTGAAATTAATATTTATGATAGGCCTAATCAACATTATGCCACAAATGCTGTCCCTTGAGCTTTACTTGTATTGAACCCAGAATATTCCTTTAAGAATGTACACACACACACACACACACACATATATATATATATATATATATATATATATATATATATATATATATATATATGAAGCTGTCATACGCATTCATGGAATTTTTAAGGACTGTAAATAGGTCTGTGCTCGTTCTCATCTATTACTTTATTTCCCATTGCAATTCTTGCTTTGTAGCCTACTATAGTTTGAAGATGTTATACTTTATCTACATACTTCACAGAATGCAAACACTGAGGGCCAATAAGATTTTTATTAACAAGAATATAAAAAAACATTTGCACAGCCATTTAAATGCTAGGGAAATTGCAGTGCTAAACTCCACATCAGATCACATCTCGCATGATTCTTGTTTTGACTGTTTTGGAATGTGAGACTGTGTTAGTGACGTTCTAATTTAACCCTTTGATGCACAACATGGGTCTAAAAGACCCGACTGAGTTTGCATTTTCTATATCTTTGCAAGAAATTAATTTCATCATTCAGTATTCCAGGTATTCCTCAATTAACTTGTTTTAAATCATTAAAAATCCTAATTGAAATTTTTAATTTCTTACTTTTCGAATAAAAATCGTTTTTGTATCGCAACCCTTCTAATGCGCAACATGGGTCTAAAAAGACCCGTATTCATTTCCTGTTATTTCATGCATGACTGAGTGTTTCTTTGCTGAATCTTTAAAAGATATGTTTTTTTTTTCTTTTTTCTTTTGTCTTATTCCAGGTATTCATTAAATATTTTGTTTTTGATTTCCACAAATCATTATGTTAATGTTTCCTTTCTTACTTTATAAACACACAGTTTTTTTTATTTCTACATCAATTTTACATACATGGGTCAAAAATGACCCATATAGAAACCTTTGATATTTGCACATTGTTGCAAGTAGGAACATTTACTGCAGAATACTATTCACCTGTCACACATTTCACAACTCAACACGGCTGCTTTTGTATATTTGAGGCAAGTCTTATTTTATTTTAACCACAGAATTTTTTTTTATATTTTGTAAAAGATGGACATAATATTTGAATATTAGGCTATGGTTACCTTGGCCTTGTAATCCTAGAGAGAAATTACTTGTGAGAAGGAGAAACATGTCCAATACTATTAGCTATAGCTAGCTGGTGACATAGGCCTATTCTAGCTAGCTAATGTTAGCTACACTAAAAAAAAGATTGTATTTTAAAGCTTATTTACATGTAGAAGGCCTAACAGTTCATAATCCTTCATATGCTGAAATGATTCAATTTTTTAAGAGTTTAGGGTTCTTTTTTCCCGCCTTTTTGATTTTCGAACTGTAACTGTCAACACCACCTCATTACTGGAGCTCAGCAGTCATCCAATTACACAGATTGTCAAGACACCCTCAACAGGTAAATTACTTATTTCTTAATATCTTTTTAATCTTTGTAAATCTTTTTTAAACTTTTAAGTTGTTAGTGGTTTCCTGCTAGTCATTACCTTTTTTAGTTTACATTTAAGTGTGAGCAGCTCTCTTCAGTTAAGGACACTTTTCTCTACTCCACTAAGTAGGCTAACAGAGAAATATAATGTATGTCACACAAAAAAAACAAAAAAACATTAAAGTCCCATGACTTTATATCCCTTTTTTCTTTTAAAACATTGTAAAGGGCTCACATACTGTCCATTTATGCTAATTTTGGCCTTCAAAAGCGTAATTTCTTTTTACATACACAAATAGAAGAGACACACTGAAACTGTAAAGAAACTAATATTAATATATATATCTTCGATAGATATCTAGATATCTATAGATCTAATATATATATATATATATATATATATATATATATATATATATATATATATATATACAGTATATATATAATATATATCTGTCTGAGCGAAAATATTTTTTGTCATAAATCACAAGTTTTGGACATATAAGGTTTCTGTCCAATAATAACTATATACTTGATAAACTGTTTGATGTGCATTTGAAAATATTCTTGTGCTTTTGAATTTCTTTACACAGAGTGTGAGTATGGCTGGTCCCAGTCAATCAAGATTAACGGTTGAAATGGTTGTCGAGATGCTGCATGAAGAACAGGATGAGGAAGATGAGGCAATTCTTAGTACTGATTCAGACTCTGATATGCTGATATGCTGTGCTGATGACCTAGACTATGTGCCACAGGGTCAATCTGGAGTTGTGGGTGTAAATCCAGCTCTTGTAGATGAAGAAGACTCCTTTGATGACATTGAAGACTTGTCTGATGAGTCCTCTGAAGATGAAACTCAGACCCAGTCAGATAGAATGAGTAAAAGGGGGTCTTACTGGAGCGAGCATCCCCCCCCCCCTCAGGGCAGAACAAGAAGCCACAACATCCTAAGGAGCTGCCCAGGACCTGTACCTGGTTCAACATCTATCTCACCAAAAGCTGCCTGGGATATGTTCATCAGTGACAACATCATTGATGAGGTTCTGAAATGTACCAACTTAGAGGGAAGAAGAACAGCAGCAGCAAAAGGGAAAAAATGGAGAAGCATTGACAAAGAGGAATTCATGGCCTTTATTGGTTTGACCCTCCTTGCAGGGGGGGATAAGAGCTGGGATGTGGCCTTGCGGGAGCTGTTTCTGGATCCACTGCAAAATCCAATGTGCAAATAAATTGATCTTAAAAGATAAAAAAAAAAAAAAAAAAAGTCCAGCCATGCATGATATAACATAGGAAATGAATATGGGTCTTTTTAGACCCATGTTGTGCATTAGAAGGGGTTTCCATAGCTTGCGCATCAAAGGGTTAAGAGACAGCAGCCAGCGCTCGCGGGTCTGGCGAGTCTGGTCAGTTCAGTTCCACACAAGCAAATGACAATGGACCAATAGAACGCGTACAGTCTTGGTGGGCGTGGTCGGGGCGCATGGTGGAGACGCTTTAACCGAGGAGCGTAATTCAAACTCACACTTCAATAGATGATAACAGCTGATGCTGCGAGGAGCAATTTATTGTGACTTCCATCGGGTCGAAATGAAACGCGGCCAAACAGAAGGGTCAAGGACGCTGAAATAACTCAAGGGAGGACGAGCTTATCGGAGATGCTAGAGCAGACCATTCTCAGCAAGGGATTTGCGCCGCTTTTATTGCTACATGCTTGTTTCAATGCACTTAAAAAAACAGCCTGGCACTGAACTGAGTCGAAACACAGATGCAGCGGTTTTGTGCAACGCGCATACAGAAAGTTATACACGGGATTACCATAACAGAGTGAGTCAGTGTATGACACTGTGAAACTTCATCACCTGAGAAGCACAGGGGAGGCAGCTGCTCCCACAGACTTCGGGACTTCATAACTGTAAATACAAGATCATATGAGTGCAGCGTTCAGTTCACCGTTCATAATGATGCAGCGTCAGGTGGGAAGCACCACTGCTTTCAGCATCGACTCGCTCATCGGCGGTCCACCACAGCCGAGTCCGGGACATTTTGTGTACACGGGCTATCCCATGTTTATGCCATACCGGTCAGTGGTGCTGCCTCCGCCACCTCCTCAGACCTTGCCTCAGAGCGCTCTTCCTGCGACCCATCCGCACCACCCCATCCCGGGATTACCCAGCGGGTTCTGCTCTAGTCTGGCACTCACATCCACTCTAATGGCCTCGCTACCCGGCGGCTTCTCCAGCTCGCCATCTCAACAGCACCAGGATGCAGTGAGGAAGATCGGATCTCAGTCTATTCACGCCATGTTCGATAAATCTCAGGATATTCGTTTGGATATAGAGGATGGAAAAACTTTTCCAATTACGAAAGAGACAACGGCGCTTCAGTCATTCCACGACTCCCAATCGGTGCACACCTCTACAGGTGAGATTAAAACTGAATAATATATCGGTATGTTTTTTTTCATTGGGGGTATTCTGAAAGGGTTTAAAGTTAAAATAAAATAAAATAAATAAATAAAAGGTTAATACATCTCTTTAAATATCAAAACGGATCCATTTTGAAGTAGTAAAAAAAGGCACGGTTATTACCACAAAAAAAAAAAATCATTTTTTCATGCTCAAGACAAAAACTTAATAAGCCTTACATTTTGGGCTACAAGAAAATATGTGTTGCTCTTAGTATGAATAAGCCAGTCTGTATTCACTATTAATCATTTACACCAAAATGTATTTTATTTGTCATCTAAATTTATGTACATGTAGCCTACTGAAATGTTAAGGCAAATGTGGGGCAGAAATAAAGTTCGAGGAAATTAAATGTAATTAATTGTGACTTAAAGAATTTCAGTGTCACACACGTGAATTAAAGGCCTACATCAAGGTTTTCAGAGAAAACTGCCTGAGGCTGGACTGCCATCAAGAACTAAATTAGCTCGTTTTAATTGAGGGATGGGAGAGGCCCAGCGGTGTTTAAATGTCCATAAAACTGTGAGCAAATTTCACTGTCGCCAGGATCATTTATATGTATGAAGAGTAAAATAAATGTAGTCCAATATTGTTATAATACCCTGCGTTTGAAACGTATAGCGAAAAGGGACATTAAATCAAAATTTAGAAAACAATTTTTACATTGAAAATTGTAACGCCTTTCTACAATAAATAAATAAATAAATAAATATAGAATTTCTTTAAAATAATAACCAGAGATGTGGAAAGGAGGTAAACACCATCAAGACCGTTTTCAGAATTCTTCTGAGTGCAAACCACTTTCCATCAGCACGCGCAATTGCACGTAAAAGTGGCATTAATAAACAGAAATAGCGTTTGCAATTACAATGAAAAATGTCAATAAGAACATTAAACTTTTCATTATGTACATACAGTACGATTCAAATGATTACACACGGCTTGTGAATTACATTTTTAATAGTATCCAGAGAAAACAAGTTTTTTATAACGATTTAACGTTGAAGGAAACCGCCATAGACAATCGATGTTCAAATTATTGTTCTTAATTTAATTCTGTCATTCCCCCCATTCACAGTTCGAGGTCAAAGCAAAGACGACCCGAAGGAGGATGAGTGTCACAGGAAAGATGAGAGCTTCTCCATGGACAGTGATTTAGATTACAGCTCCGACGATAATGCGCCCGGCAACACGATGTGTCAAAAAGATGACGGAGACGCCAGCGGAGGACTGGACGATAGTGTCCACGGTGGGAATGGGTCCGGGAACACCACGTCTACCGGGAAAAACAGGAGAAGGAGGACGGCTTTTACGAGCGAGCAGCTCTTAGAACTGGAGAAGGAGTTTCATTGTAAGAAATACCTGTCACTTACAGAGCGCTCACAGATCGCCCATGCCTTAAAGCTCAGCGAGGTGCAGGTCAAGATCTGGTTTCAGAACAGGAGAGCCAAGTGGAAGCGGGTCAAAGCGGGCAACGTGAACTCCAAAACCGGAGAGCCCTCCAGAAACCCCAAAATTGTGGTGCCCATTCCGGTACATGTTAGTCGGTTTGCAATACGCAGCCAACATCAACAGTTAGAACAGGCCAGACCTTGATATACCCAGGTTGAGTTGAGGGACCAAGAGAAATGATAGAGAGAGGAAACAGGTGAACTTTTCTTGAAAAGCAGATGTTTCTAGGGAATCCAAGAAGAACCTGTTTAAACGAGTTGTTGAAACTGCGGAAAAGAAGCAACAAACTCTGCTCGAGCGAAAGTTTAAAACTAAGACCTCACTCATACTGGGAGAATTTTGGACCAAATCACGAGCAAATTTTAGTTCATGAAATTCCACCATGTAGCATATTTAAAAAGGAGGGGGGGGGGGGGGGGGGTCAAGTTTATGTTTAGCTTTGTGTGACTGTCTGTCTAGTTCATGTGTTTTGGCAGAGATGAATATTATCCAAAAAGGAGCACTTCTGGTCTCTGCTGAAGCAAACTATGAATAGACAAATAAGTCCCTTGAATTTATAAAACGACCTGTTAAATCTGTGCTCTTTATTTGTCATTGTAAATATACTTTGATTTTATGTATAATTTGATAGTTTTTTTTTCAATTTTCCATCTTTTCAGACACCACGGGCACGTTGCTAATTTATTTAATATTGTGAGAAGAAAAAACTTGCTAACTTTTCATGATTTTACTGACTTCCGATTATTGTGTGGATTAAAGCTGGACCATAAACAATTGCAAAGAAAGTGTTGATTGTCTTTTCTTTTTTTTAAGTGCAACACGTAGGCTAACCTATCACTTTTAAAAGGAGTGCACGAATGGGGGGAAAATAACTCTAAATGGTGTAAGTGGATAGTTTTTTCTTTGCATTATCTATGTAACTTAAATTACACTATTTAATCTACTATTTTGTCTATAGTCTAGGCTATTTTTTTCTATTTCAGAACAGCAATAATAATAATAATAGTCTAATAACATAAACTTTCGGTCGGAAAAGATTTCAACTTGCGCCATCTGTTCTGCTCTGTTAATCATCTGAAATAATCGGACTTTGTCGGGTTTGAATCTGGTGTTGTGACAGGAGGGTGTGGAGCGTGAATAGATTTCAGTAGGGTGAAAGACCCTCAAGAAGCCCACGATGTGGAGGACAACCCCGTATCAGCCTTGATCTGGCCTCACCTTGCTGGACATGACTCATTTTATAGGATGAAAAGTAAAGACCGTTTTCGGTACTTCTGTTGTCTTATTTTTAAATCAAATATAATTTATATAGGCAAATATTTTTATGCCTAAAACTGATCACAATACAATAAACACATTTACTCGTAGTCATAGAAATGTCCATGTTTTATTTTCATTTTCATTTTTCATTTTTTCTCTCTCTCTCTAACAATTCTACGACTCAGTAATTGATAGCCAGCCTATAGTAAGGCTCATTTTAGACCTATTCTCGTCTTCAAAAATTCTCGATCTTGCCATAACCTAAAAATGTTAAAGGATAATTTCGGGATAGCCACAAGTTGTTCGAATGCATGGCATAATGTTAAATACCACCCAAAAAAATAAAATAAATAAAAATCGACAAAAAAAAAAAAAGAGAGAGAGAGAGAGAGATATGCACTTACAATAGAAGTACAATGGGGGCAATATTTGAAGTGCTTACAGGCAAAAATATTAAGCTTATAATTTTATAAAAACACTTACATTAATCCTTCTGTTAAAACTATAATTTTTGAGCTGTAAAGTTGTTTAAATCGTAATTTGTACAGTAATTTTAGGGGTTTGTTGACATTTTTGACATCGTCATGGGGACAACGAAGATGTAAAATTGTCTGTAACTTTAAGAATTGTATTACTATAAAATCATGTTAACATGCATATACAGTAGGCCAGTAGTATGTCTTGTGGCTATACTTTTGAAATTAGTATTTTAACGTTTACAGATTGGCCCCTTTAACTTTTATTTTAACTGCCTCACTGTTACCCAGATTTTTGCTTTTTTATTTATTTTAATTTAAGAAAACGAGGAACAAGTCTAAATAATTTTTGTGGTAATCAATATTATGCCAAAAATGCTGTCGATTAAGCTTAACTTGTATTGAACCGGAATATTCCTTTAATGGGCTGTCAATGAATAGTCCTAATAGGTCAGGCTATATGTTGTATGCATTATTATTATGGGGCTACGCAAGGCCGTAGATTTGGCTTGAAAATTGGGGGGGTTGCAGCGTGAAGCATTTACATGTTTCCATTGAACATGGTATAAATATATAATAATAATAAACAACCCACTATGATTCATACGAATTAGTTTGCAAACTAATCAGATTAAAAACTAGTCCAGGATGTTTGTTACAGCTACTTACTCAACATGAAACAACCAAGGTTGAACATAAGTGGCCTACAAGCAGAGTTTTAATGTGTATTATATTTTTGTTGTTTTTTTTTTTTTGTTTTTTTTTTGCATTAAGAGGACATATTTATCCTATTATTAATATGAGTTTTAGAATGTTTAATTCAGAAGTAAAATTGTATTAAGAAGAAGTAAAATCAATATAATTTTTTAATTAGATAGCAAAATAAAAACGGTAATGTAATGTGTGACAAAAAAAAGAATAATATTCTAACTCCAGTGGTTAATAGGCTGAAGTTTTGCCAACACATTTACCTTCCTATAGGGAAATAGTGAATTATTGTTGGTAGCAGATTTATTGTTGTATAATGCATGTCCTGTTCACTGCAATAGATCAGCTATCATCAGTACCTCGTCACATATGCTCACACACAAGCACACACAGCAATACAGACAAATTAAATGTTCTTGTATGGATGATGCTGGAAAATACTCCATTGAAAGGTGTATTTATAAAAGACCTGAATCAGAAAGACACTTCAAGAGAATGAGTGGCAAGAGGCAAGAAGAGTAAGAGACAGAGATATCTGACAATTGCCTTAACCCTAATTAATTTTTTTGCAAATTGTAATCAAGACTGGCCGTGGCAGCTTACAAATAAATGGGCTCCGGGGGATTGGCTCGGGCATCAGCTTTTCAGCGTGGCCCTCCTGCACTAAATTAACAGCGTCAAATTAACCTCCAATGATTAATTCTGACAGAGAGCACTGGCTCGAGAACCAATAAGAGCACTGAAATACATACGTATGCTTATATATAAAATGTATAAAACATTTATAAGATGAAGACAATGATACACCTGAATAAAGTTAATGAAGATACATTTTCATTTTTAGTACAGGTGTCTTTGTTTAGGAAGGGAGAAATCTTGCAGTGATTTTAAACAGCAATATTATAGATTTGTGTTTTTAGATTGCAATTACAATTATAACAATAATTATAATATTGCTTAATGGTTTTATGAAAGAAAAATATAAATTATGCAATGTATTAAACTTCAGTCTTAATATTTCAGTGCTTTGTATTAGGAATTAGCACAATATCATAATATAACAAATGCTTTTAGATGTAGATTTTTGCTCTTGGTTAATAATTAGTCTACTAAAAAACAGAACAGGAAAATTCAAATTTCAATGTTAAAGGGATAGTTCACCTAAAAATGAAAATTCTCTAATCAATTACTCACCCTCATGCCATCTCAGATGTGTCTGACTTTCTTTCTTCAGCAGAACAAAAATTAAGTGTTTTAGAAGAATATCTCAGCTCTGTATGCTCACAATGCAAGTGAATGGGTACCAACATTTTAAAGCAAAGAAGGGCATAAATATTTATCTGTTCTCACCCACACTTATATCGCTTCTGAAGATATGGATTAACCAGTGGAGTCCTTTGGATTACTTTTACGCTACATTTATATGCTTTTTGGACCTTCAAAATTTAGTTCCATTCACTTGCAATGTGAGAAAATTAGTTTGTATTCAGCAGAAGAAAGAAAGTCACACATCTGAGAGAATTTTAATTTTTGGGTGAACTATCCCTTTAAGATTTTAAAATGACAAGCAAAACAGCTATACATTATTTCTGTCAAAACAGATGATGTGATCTGCCTGCTCTTTCTTTCTGAACATTTGGATTATCATCACAACATGATGGTGCAGCTCACGCCTCATTTCAGGGCTTGTCTAGCATTTCTAATGCCATTATTGTGTGTGTGTGTGTGTGTGTGTGTGTGAGAGAGAGAGAGAGAGAGGACACACACACACACACACACACACACACACACACACATTTTGATAGATGAACAAAGCTCTGTTAATGCACTGAACCAGTGCTGTGCCTCATTGGATTGCTAAGTGGAACTGATTTATGATGAGAGATGATCAGACTGGATCTAGACAAGATGCTTCAGGGTTTCGTACTTCTGGATAACCACAGACATTTTAGTGATTTCGAGACACTTTCCTACAGCTATTACCATACAACAACAACAAAAAAAAAACCTCTTAGTAATGATGCCTTGATTCTCTTAACAGCTCACAAGCTTCAAATGTTTGTGAAAGGAATTATAAGAAAACAAACATGCTTCCTGTCTCTAACTCATTATCACGATTCCATTTCCTCTCTCTCACACAAAATGTTTCCTATTTCTATAGATTGCTCTTTTTCTCTCCCTGCCTTGTCTAATCTCTTTAATTACATCTGTTTTCCTGGGCTGCTGAGGCCTCTTTTGTACTCCCAGTAAGGGGGCTTTTGTGGGGGCAGAATCAACCCCTGCATCCCCTCCTTGGATGCTTTGTGGAGCTGCAGCTTTCTTCCTGAGAGGGAGAGGATGAGAAGGGGATTAGAGGATCTTTATCTCATTAGAGCCACAGTGAGTTGGCAGGGCCCAGCTTTAACACCTTCATCTGCACAGTGGAGGCCAGAGAGCGGACCGCATCAACTAAGACACACAAACTAGATGTCCAGGCTGCAGAAATGCGAGAGGTACAGAAGACACATGTATGACGGGTTTAGTGTTGGAGTATTAGGACGTATGTAGCACACAAGCATGAATCCACCATTGTTGGTGAAGATACTTTCAAACTGTAGCAAGCTACAGGCTACTCTTAACTTAAATAGGTTAACTTAATACAGTCAAGTAGTTTAGTCTAGCAAGTCTAGTGTAACATTGTAGCTGTTTAAAGAAGAAAATAATTTTTTGATAACAATCAGATATTATTTATTTCTGTTATCAGTTCTGATCAAAACTGTTCATTTGTAGATGTTACTACAGTAACCACATTTTAAGCATGGTATTTGTTTCAAAACCATGCTTCAGCCAAAAATAACATGGTTACTACAGTCATGTTTTTTACAATATTACTAGGTATAGCCAGATAGCACACATACACCTGTTTAGTCATTAAATGTATACCTTAGTTCTTTAGTGACCCGGGACCTCATTCCACCCCCTGTACCTCATCCATTTTTGGAGTTGTGCCCACACCTCTTTAGTATTCCCCAATTTTTCTCCTATAAATATTGTAACATCCACAACAACAACCACCAATATAAAAATAAAAAAATTGCAACAACATCAAAAAAAGTATCAAAAGTGTATATGGTCATTAGAGACATTAGGTACATTTATGTAATGGTGTCAGTTTTTTTGCACTTCCATAAATTATATTTTTATGATTATTTAATATCTATTTAAAGTTTAAAGTTTCTATCTAAGTTTAACCTCTTAACGACGTGTGGTCAAACATGGACCCACTTGCGTATTTATTTACATTTAATTTATTTTTAATGCGTGTTTAAACTGAAAATTGTAAACTAATATTGACATCCAATATATAATTTGAAAGATCTGGGTCTCAAGATTTGATATTTTAAAGCGATTTTAACGATCGGAAAGTTGCAACAATTATATTTTCTTAAATGTGTCAAGAGTGAAAATAAAAACACGGAAATTGAAACCAGAAGTTCTTACGTTTATTGTTTTCCAGCCAAACACAGATGAAAACAATCCTCCAAACTTTGTTATGCTTTTATTGCGATTTAATTCCAAAAATGTACAAATATGAAGAAATATTGATCGATCTGTCTTTGTCCAGGTTATACAAATTCAACACGTTATCATTTATGCCCATTCTCTGCAAAATCTTGCACTCGGTGAAGTGTTTCTTACGAACAAAATTAGATTTTCACACATACATATTATACATGTTTTTTCTTACTCAGGGTGGCACTGTTTCATTGATTGACTTGATTTACATTTGACATTGCTATTTGATAAAGAAACAACATGGAAGTAAACTATAGCAAGTGTAGCAGTATGATATGACTTGTCATTTGTGTGTACTACTGAAATTCTGTAAGTTGTCCACTATTTAGACTCAATAGGTGCCTGAGAAAATACTTATCTGTAAATTGTTTGTAGCCTGTGTGTATCTTATCTCTTGTGTTGTGTAGCTCAAAATGTTTTTGACAGCCAGTTGTGTCTCAGGAAATTTCAGTGGGACAGTAATGAATCCTGAAAAATCGCTTTTTCTCTTTGATGTATGAAAAATAAAACATCAAAATTGATCAAAAGATATTTTATTCTATTATTTTCAAATTGTCTTGAAAATAGTTTGAAAATTATGACACTATCTGGGCATTTTGTACTTCCATTTGTGATAGATATAAGTGCCGGGTCTCTAAAGAACTTAATATGTAAGAGTGTTGGTGAAATTCTCATGCAATTAAGGGTTAAGAGCATTTAATCTGAAAATCATCTCATTTTCATTAACATCTACTACACATCTTAAAAAGATCAGATTTACAAACTTTCTAAATCACAAACATCTCAAAGATATCTGCTGAATGTTTAAATCTGATTAACAGTTTTTATTGATTCAAACAATTGACAAAGAAAAGAAAAACATATATTCACAGAATCAACATTTAACCCCCATTATTTCCTTTCCCCCTCCCAAACCACAACCCCACCCTGATCCTCAACAAACATGCCTGTGGTCACATATGAGTACGTACACGTACAAAAAGAGCAAAGAAATACACAAACAAATATATATATATCTATATATATATATATATATATATATATATATATATATATATACACTCACCTAAAGGATTATTAGGAACACCATACTAATACTGTGTTTGACCCCCTTTCGCCTTCAGAACTGCCTTAATTCTACGTGGCATTGATTCAACAAGGTGCTAAAAGTATTCTTTAGAAATGCTGGCCCATATTGATAGGATAGCATCTTGCAGTTGATGGAGATTTGTGGGATGCACATCCAGGGCACGAAGCTCCCGTTCCACCACATCCCAAAGATGCTCTATTGGGTTGAGATCTGGTGACTGTGGGGGCCATTTTAGTACAGTGAACTCATTGTCATGTTCAAGAAACCAATTTGAAATGATTCGAGTTTTGTGACATGGTGCATTATCCTGCTGGAAGTAGCCATCAGAGGATGGGTACATGGTGGCCATAAAGGGATGGACATGATCAGAAACAATGCTCAGGTAGGCCGTGGCATTTAAACGATGCCCAATTGGCACTAAGGGGCCTAAAGTGTGCCAAGAAAACATCCCCCACACCATTACACCACCACCACCAGCCTGCACAGTGGTAACAAGGCATGATGGATCCATGTTCTCATTCTGTTTACGCCAAATTCTGACTCTACCATCTGAATGTCTCAACAGAAATCGAGACTCATCAGACCAGGCAACATTTTTCCAGTCTTCAACTGTCCAATTTTGGTGAGCTCTTGCAAATTGTAGCCTCTTTTTCCTATTTGTAGTGGAGATGAGTGGTACCCGGTGGGGTCTTCTGCTGTTGTAGCCCATCCGTTGTGCGTGTTGTGGCTTCACAAATGCTTTGCTGCATACCTCGGTTGTAACGAGTGGTTATTTCAGACAAAGTTGCTCTTCTATCAGCTTGAATCAGTCGGCCCATTCTCCTCTGACCTCTAGCATCAACAAGGCATTTTCGCCCACAGGACTGCCGCATACTGGATGTTTTTCCCTTTTCACACCATTCTTTGTAAACCCTAGAAATGGTTGTGCGTGAAAATCCCAGTAACTGAGCAGATTGTGAAATACTCAGACCGGCCCGTCTGGCACCAACAACCATGCCACGCTCAAAATTGCTTAAACCACCTTTCTTTCCCATTCTGACATTCAGTTTGGAGTTCAGGAGATTGTCTTGACCAGGACCACACCCCTAAATGCATTGAAACAACTGCCATGTGATTGGTTGATTAGATAATTGCATTAATGAGAAATTGAACAGGTGTTCCTAATAATCCTTTAGGTGAGTGTATGTATATGTATGTATATATATATATATATATATATATATATATATATATATATATATATATATATATATATATAATAATCACACATATTTATACCTTCAACACCTGAGAGCCTTCCAAAAACTTCAAATAGTTGGCCCATTTCCCAACAATCCAAGTTACCCCATCTTCCAAATGACACCTCCTCAAAAGCTGCCACCCTCCCCATCTCCATGCACCACTCCCGAATTGGGTGCACACCAGCCCCCCTCCAACCCCTCAAAATAATCTGCCTGGCGATCATCACATTTATCAGTACCCAATTCTCTATGTGTCTATTCCCCACATCGATGACTGCCCCATCGCCCAAAACCCGATGATTCCAGAGTGCCCAACACTTCACACACAAAACTCTGAAGCCACAAAAAAACATGGGCCATGTATCCATCCTCCGATTGGCATCACCAGCAGGTGGATGTGTCTTTAAGACCAAGCCTATACAATCTAGAGGGCGTCCAATAAAATCTATGTAAAATCTTGATTTGAATAAGGTGCACCCTTGCATCTCTAGATGCAGACATGACATATTTGAGAATCCTAGTCCACACTCCCTCCTCCAATTCCATATCTTTCTCCCATAATCTCTTGATAGGAGTCAAAGCTCTGGCCCCCTGGCCCACAAAACAAACGCAGTTAGGTATAACCAACACAAAAAGAAACACAATAGGTGCTCAGTTTCCTCGGACAGTCAAGTGGATGTTCAGTGAGTCAGGCCCACTCAGCTGCATTGAGAGCATCACACAATGACTTACTCATTCCATTGACTTTATAAAGGACATCGCTTGCTGTGGACATGTGAATGTTTTACGGTCATCCTTAGCATTTATTCTCAATTTGGCCAGGAATATCAGTGCAAAAGTGACCTTCCATTGATGTATGGAATCAATCACGTTTCTCTCTTGTTTCGCTGTGGTTCTTGCAAGAAAGCCTTCCTGTACTCCTTGCCTCATGTAACACACAATCTTTATTGGATGATCCTCGAAATTTGGCCAGAATTGTCTGCCTCAGCGGGTTGCCAAGTCAGAACCCTTGCTCGATTTCCAGCTTATGGCCTGCTATGTCGAGCAGACTTGGAAAGAGCCCGTCCAGGAATTCCACCATATTCTGTTCCTCCACGGGACTCCCAAGATACGGATGTTATTCCGCCGTCTATGGTTTTCAATGTCCTCCAACTTCTCCCAGACACACTCCAAATCCATCTTGGTTGCTAGTGGATTAGCAGATAACGCAATCTCTTGTGACCACATCAGTAAATTTTGCCTCCATCGCCTCAATTCCTGCATCTCTCTGACCAAATCAACTCCCTGGTCTGCGGCCTGCTCAGGGGTGTCAGCCTGAATATTTCAGTATCTTATAATGTCTCCAGGGCCTGAGGATTTTGAATTCTTTGACATATTAGCCTCCAGTTATGGAACAGAGTGTATCGTATCTCACCGGTTTATGTAATTAAAAGGTATTAAAACTAGCAAAGTGCGCAGAGCTCACCGTTCACACATCCGATCCTCGCATGGCCAAGAAGATACTCTGCTGAATGTCTTACTGACATTTGAGACCTAATTATTGACAAGCAGTACATCTTATAGATGTTTTTTAGATGAGAAAACAATGTAAAATTACTGAATCATTGAATCATTTATGTGAACTAGTTAACTTACATGAGCAATCAAAAAAGAATGGTCTCAGATTTCAAAAGGGAATAGTTTATTTTAACCAGTTAATTTCATGAAATTTACAAAAGAACAGATAAGCTTAACCCTTGTGCATCAATAAAAAAAAGTTCCTTAGAGTATAAAAATGTCCATGTCAAATACTGCCATAACAATATTATATATTAATATTATTTTCCACTTTCAATTAGTTAATTTTTTTAACCAACAACAGTCCTGATCATAGCTACCAAATAATCAGGATTTTAACCCTTTAAATGCCAGTTTGTTTATATAATGCCGCTGTTGTATTTATAAAAAAAAAAAAAAACAATAAAACAAAAAATTATTAGTTTTCCATATACTAAATACTAAGGGGAAGATATATATTTATTTATTTTTGGATTATCACAGTCTGAGATATGTCAGTGATTAGCAACAGCATTTATTTTGTTGCATTTTTTTTTTTTTTTTTTTTTGTGCAGTGCCAGATAAAAAAAAAATAAAAAAAGTATTTTAAGTAGTTTGTTTACATAATACCACTGTTGTTTTTAACACACACACACACACACACACACACACACACACACACACACACACAATTTCTCAATACATACATACAAAACACTCTGACATCCATACAAACACAGCCACACAATTTTAGCTGCATACTTTATTCAATAGGCCTGCAGTGTTCTATAATACAGCAAACAGAAAATAGAATGGAAAAAAGTATGTATTTGCTCCATAGGCTAAACATGAGAAAAATGGCACCATCTTGTGGAAAATATTAAAAAGTTTAAATTTAGAATATAGGGCTCTGGGATGATAGCATAATATCATAGAATTCATGATTGTATGCTTTAATGGCGCACGAGGGAGAGAACATTTGATTGTTGCCTTGGCTCCATTGGTGCGTTCGCAACACAATGTGATGAATGTTGCATTTTGTGACGCTACTACTTTTTGGAAAATTTAGCACACGTACAGCTCTGAGATGTCCGTTTAAGAACTTTACATCTGGAAAGCATCACATTCTAATTTACATCATCTTAACATCTTACAAAAGATCAGGGTCCTCATGTACAGATGCAGTGTATGCAAAAAAAATGCTGTGTACGCCAATTTTCAAGCTCATGAGGATTTATTAAAAGTAAACTTGACGTGAAAATGTGAGAACTACCACACAAGCTGTACCTCTTGCATTCGCACTCTTTTACTGCTGTGTGTGAATTGCCGACTCCAGCTGGACAAGTAAAGAACTGAACAGACTGATTTTAAACTCTGCTTTTCATTAAATACACAGCATTTAGAATAAAAATGCACTTGAATCAGAATGAATCCTTAACTGGGCCTGGGTATCTCAAGAAGACACTGACTACCACCCCTGGAGTCGCGAGTTCGAATCCAGGGCGTGCTGAGTGACTCCAGTCAGGCTTTCTGAGCAACCAAAATGGCCTGGTTGCTAGGGTGGGTAGAGTCACGTTGGGTTAACCTCCACGTGGTCACCATAATGTGGGTCTCGCTCATAACGTGAGTTATGCATGTATGCACTGGAGAATAGCATGAAACCTCCACGTGCTATGTCTCCACAGTAATGCGCTCAACAAGCCACGTGATAAAACGTGCAGATTTAAGGTCAGTAGGCAAGTGAGATTCGTCCTCCACCACCCGGATTGAGGCGAGTCACTACGCCACCACGAGGACTTCAAATCAGAAAAAAAATTACAAAATTTCCAGCTAATATTACGCTATATTAATTTTATGTTACTAATTGAAAAGGCATTCAAATAAGCTGTAATAAGGAAATATTGATAGTCGATGCACAGCCAGTCAAATACAAAACAAAAGGTAAGCTTGTACATTTTATTTTTTATTTAATTCAGTAATCCATTGGTCAGAAAATAGTTTAACACTGCACACATAATTTTACAGTCTTAGTTTTGTATCCAGTATTGTATATTTAACTTCACTATAAAACACCCTTAAAACATTTTCTGAGAAGCACAATTGCATAGATTTATGTTTGCAACAATAAACAAATTGTCCAGGGATAAGATATATATACTCTGAAAACAAGTTAATATCTTAAAAAATTATATTTCTTGGTTTAACAGATCTTGTTTAAAAGATGTTTAGATATTTTACTCTAAAAATAGATTTAGCACCAGCAACTTACTTATGGGCACGAGGCATTAACAGTCTGAATTATCTCCTGTGTTCATAGCTTCTAGTACAGTTAAACTTGGTAGTCACGTGCCTAAATGGAGATATGCATATGGTAATTGTATGTAAAGGAGGTTATGCACAGGGGTGTAAAGTAATGAATTACAAATACTCACGTTACTGTAATTAACTACTTTTTCCAAGAATTGTACTTTAATAGTTTAAAAATTCTATACTTTTACTTGTGTATATTTTAAGTGCTGTAACTGTACTTTTACTGTGCTATTTTCCCACTGTCATTGTGTTCGCTACTTCCCTGTCCTGATTTTATTTGTATCTATCAACATGGTTGTCTAGGGAGAGTCTCCTGACTCCTGCCAAATCAATGTATCTAGATGTTTATCTGAAAAAAGAGAGATGTCCTCGATCAAACTTTTGAGTAGTTTTCTATATTTAGCCTATGTTTTACATCTAGAACACAGGTGTTCATTTCATCAATCGCGATAGCAATTTGTGACTGGTTGAATGTTCTGCTGAATTATTTGTTGGTTGATCTAGATGAAATATAATAGATTTACTTTTTATTTCCTGATATCTGTAGCTGCGTGTTGTTTTATTGACAGATGGCTAATGTTTGTGCGCTAATGCAGTTACGTGCCTAAATGGTCAATCACACTTTATAATTCCACCAATGCCCATCTTGATTAAGCATTGATGCAAACGCAGTCGTTTATTTCTAAAGTTAACTTCAACAGTGGAACAAACAGCGTATTTGCATCAAAATGTTGGACTTGAAGTGTACATGTAACCGAACTGAGATGTGTCAAGTAGGCTGTCAAATAAAGGCTATTAATCAAACAACAAGTAAATGAGAAAACCACTAACTACTTTTGGCTGAATAACTTTAGTTGATTTAAAAGTATTCATGTAATAGAATAAAACAATGACATTTTTAACAATAATATTTTTTAAAAAGTACATTTTTTAATAATACTGACCCCTGATGTAGAGAGTGTATTAATTGGTATAATAAAATACCAGGAAAGTAAAGATGATAAATTAATTTATAATTATGTTTAGCCTTTATAAAGATAGAAAAGTATCAACATTTGCAGAGCAATAATTCAGCAGAACATTCAACCAGTCACAAATTTCAGAAAATTGTGCATCATACATTAGAACGAGAACACAACTATTTCTTTACTCAACTATTACAAGACCTAAATCAATGTTGAACATTTTATCTCAAAAGGAGGACAATGTGGGCCCCCCATGTGCTACTTAAAGAAATATTTCTCACAAAAATGAAAATTCTCTTATTTACTCACCCTCATGCCATCTGTCTATGACTTTCTTTCTTCAGAACTCAAATTAAGATTTTTAGAAGAATATTTCAGCTCTCTAGGTCCATTCAATGTAAGCGAAGTGCAGACAAAATGAACACAAACTGATTTTAATGTAATAGTTTCATACATTACGATTTAAAATGGTGATCAGTGTATTGAAATTAACTTTTTAATCTTTTCATTTCTGTTATCATGCCTCCTTTTTATTTTTTGGAATCAGATGTATTTTATCATAGAGTAGTGATGTATTTTAAAAGTTGGCATTCAGTGTTCATTATAATGGGGCATATGTTTTGCAACTCAGTACTCACTAATCATGAGTACTTTTAAATGAGCTACTCTTTTACTCTTACTTGAGAAGTTTTTAGGACAACTAATATGATAGGTTGTCCTAAAAATCCCAGTAATTTCCCTATCATAATATCATAATAGGGGTCCCTATCATAAGACTTTTTTTTTTTGGTCTCACAATATACCATTTATACAAGATATAGTTGATCATAATATGCATAACTATATACACTATTTATTAAAAACAGTCTTACATAAAAGAACAGGCTTATGTGTTGATAAAGAATTAACACAAATTCAGTCCAATATTACATAAAGAGAGATTAGCTACTGTTTTTCTTTTAAATGGCTTACTCCAAGTAATACTGGATTTAGAGGGTGACAAAGCAGCAGGCCTCAAAGGGCAACTATGGCAAATATACCAGGGGACTGCATATAAGGCACTTGAAAACCCGTAAAAGCATGCGACTTAAAAATACATTGAAATGTCTCAAAAACAGTAGAAAATAATCAGATGGCTTCCAGACTCACTGGATGGTATCACTGTCAGATTCAGCAGTGGCACAGGAATAATTATTTCATAATGTCTCAGAAAGCAGTGATAAAGGAGCAGTCAGTAACTTCAAAAGGACATGTTTAAAGACATTTTTATTACTTAAACAGTAGCAAAGGGATGGCAAAATACTATCAGGATGTAATGATACTATAGAGAGGAGATTAGGTATGAACCCAGGAGTGGGAGTGTAGCTGTCGCAGATAGGGTATTTTCTAGCTGAATATTTAACACTTTTTGAAAGGTTTGTTTTTCTGTTTGTTTTATAAATGTTGTGTAATACTTGAATACTTATTTGGGAATTGTATTTGAGTTTCATGATAATTTGTCAATAGTGACACCTAATGGAGAAAATTAGTAATATAAGACGTACTGGTCATGTGATTTGATTTTATGTGAACTCAGGAGAAAAAACTGAGAAGCACCAGGTGTAGCACATGAGCCCAGAGGTGTAAAATTGAGAAGAGTGTTTGATAAAAATATCTCCTAATGTCTCCTGAATCCCGATTGGAAGGCACACGGTATGTTTGCATATACCTTGGTTATCGTTCATTTGTAATTTATGGTACTGTGTGTATTGATTTCAATTTAATAAGCTATATATTGAATGACGTCATGGAAAAATCACTTCTACACGAATATGATTGTAATTTTTGGGTTATTTTCAGTTTTTTCACGGTGACCATTTGATGTTCGTGATGTTGATTGTCTTATTATTGAGAAGAAGATATTAAATAAAGAAGACATCGAAGGTATCTGTTGAAGCGTGGTTTTTCTGGTCTGGAGAAAACATTCAGGATCCGTTATAGGGAGCTTTATTCAAAGAGTGCAGGACAACTGGGCAAACATGATAAGGTCTTTAGAATAGTTCATAAGTTTAACATAGGCATGTCCACAGGACATTCTCAAAAGTAAACTCAGCATTCATCCACAACAGCAGTCAAGGTAATTTCAGAAACCAGTGGGTGACGACATAAACCAAAACTCATGACAGGTAAGAATTCACTGGCTAGTATCATCAACATCTCCATGGATTTGAACAGAACCCAGGGCAGGTAAACATCACTGTTAAGCATAAAATTTCTTCAGAGGCAGGGATAATGAAAATCTCAAATGAGGAACGAAACTCAAACAGAAATGCATACTCAGGCTAGGTATAAATGCAATCTCATTGCCCACAACTGAAATGGAGAACTGAATATAACATGTTTCTCAATGCAGGTAGGCATAAACGTGGTAGTTCCAAAATATAACTTTGAAGTAGTGGAGTATTCTAGGAAAATTGAGAAATAACAGTCAGTACCAAATGCATAATGATAAAACAATATCTTGGTTAGGCCTAACCCACGTTTGTCAGTCGGCCTGTGTAACTTATTGAAAACTTCGTTAAGCTATCAAATTGCTTGAAATAAGAGAGGGGGGACATCTACAAGGAGAGACTGTAACAGGTAGTTAAATTTGGGAATACAATTAATTTTAATAACATTAACTTTTCCAATCATCGATAAATGTAATGAAGCCCACATCTTCCAAATACTTAGTGCCCTGTTTGGGCCACTGGAAGGCGTCCAGCTGGAAGGCCATTACTGGACAATACGATGTCAAACACAAAAAAGCTTAGGATTTAGACCAATTTACTTTGTATCCTGAGAACTTGGAAAAGGAATGAATAATTCTGTGGAGGCAAGGCATAGATCTAGTGGGGTCTGAGACGAATAATAAAATATCATCTGCGTAAAGCAGAAGCTTATGTGACACACCTCCGGCCATCACCCCTGGAAAATCATCCTCCTTTCTTATCGCGATGGTTCCAGATCAAGACAGAACAATAATGGAGAAAGAGGGCAAACCTGCCGGGTGCCCCTATCCAGAGTAAAAAAATCTGAAATTAGTCAATTTGTTAGTACCGCCACTATAAAAAATACTATATACTGTCAATAAAGTAACTTGATCCAACCAATAAAAATACTCCCGAACCCATACATTTCCATAACTTTACTTAATCAGTTTGCCAGAAGTTTTGACAACATTTTTACATCTAACTGGATCAGGGAAATTGGACAGTAACTTACACTCGGTTGGATCTTTGTTCTTTTCCATTCTTTAATGATTCTTTATAAACTTCTAACAAAAGTTGAGCCAATTCTGTAGTATAGCGACAAAGCCATTTTGCCCCAGAGCCTTGCCTGTAGGCAGGGCCTTAATTACCTCATCAAGCTCTTCCATGGTTATCTCAGAATCATGAAAATTGTTTTGCTCAGACATCAGTTTAGGGAGTTCTAATGGTTCCACAAAGATTCTAATATTTCATCAGTAGATGAAGACGTGGAACATCTCAGGTTACTTAACTATAACCCCTGTTCCCTGATAAAAGCGGAACGAGATGCTGTGCTGATTTAGCGCTTTGGGAACAATATTAGGTGTGACCAGCTGTGAAAATGTGTGCAACACATCAATGAAATAGACCAGAATGTATAGCCTCTGCTGGCAACATCATTAGATGCACCTGTAGCAGGGCTATAAATAGATGCGTCACAGGTGCATCGTCAGGTATTTTGTCTGAAGAGAATACCCACACCGCCCCACTGTGGATGTCCGGACCACTTCCGGTTTTGTAGTTGTGCTCACAAGAGCGTGAGAGGTCTAAGACATGAGCTTGTGATGTTGACTCAAGGACATAAGAGCCCGGAGTGGCATGAACATCCAAATTATAAAATCTTATGAATGTGTGCGGAGAGGACCAGCCTGCCGCTTCACCCAATCTCCTGCAGAAAGTCCAGAACTGAAGCAATCTGGCAGTTAACTGGATCTGCATTATGTGCACTGCACCATCTTTCAAAGACACCCCATTTATTGCCATAACTTCTTCTAGTAGAGGGAGCTCTAGCACTTAGAATGGTCTCGATAACTTCAGGTGAAAGCCCAGTGTCCCTCAGTTGGTACCCTTCAGGGGCCAAACATAAAGGTTCCACAGCTCGGGCCGGGGATGAAATATTGTCCCCTGCACCTGAGACAGAAGGTCCCTCCTGTCCGGAATTGCCCAAGGCGAGCCGTCGAGGAGAGACATTATCTCCGACCAGGTTCGGCCAGCGCAGCGCTATCAGTAAGAGGCAAGACCCTTGCTGACGAACTCTGGCCAAGTCTCCCGGGAGCAGAGAAACCAATGGGAAACGCATACAGGCGCATTCTGGGCCATGTATGCGCCATCGCGTCCAGACCCAGGGGGGCTGGGTGACTCAGAGAGAAGTAGAGGGGACATTGCGCTGTCTGCTGAGAGGCGAAGAGGTCCACTTCTGCCTTGTAAAATCTCACCCAGATTTGTTCCACTACCTCGGGGTGGAGTTTCCACTATCCCGTCAGTATTTTCTGTCTGGACGGCAAATCTGCTCCCACATTCAGGCATCCAGGGATATAAACTGCCCTGACTGACAGGAGCTTGCCCTGGGCCCAAAGGAGAATCTGACGTGCCAGAGTGTTCAGCTGGCGTAAACGTAGACCTCCTTGATGATTTATGTAGAGACTGCTGCTGTGTTGTCCACCCGCACCAGTACATGGCAGCCTCTCAAATGCTAGAGGAAGTATTTCAGGGCCAGAAATACAGCCATCAACTCGAGGCACTTGATGTGCCAATTGAGCTGATGATCCTCCCATTCCCCTTGAGCTGGACGTCCACTTAAGACCGCTCCCCAGCCCGTCAGGGAGGCGTCTGTCGTAAGCAACTTGTGACGGCAAGACGCACCTAGAGTGGGACCCAAAGTAAGGAACCAGGGTCTGAACCACATATAAAGGGTACGAAGTGTGCACCGTGTAACCCTTACAAGCCTTAGAGGACTGGCCCTTGGATGAAATCCCCTGGCTTTGAGCCACAACTGAAATGGTCTCATGTGCAGAAGGCCCAAAGGGATCACTGAGGACGCATATGCCAAGAGACCTAGTATTCATTGATACTGACGAACAGTGCAAACTTGGCCTAGTCTAACTTTGCTCAGGGTGTTCTGAATGGACATGATTCGAGCAGGAGAGACTTGTGCCCACATCTTGATCGAATTCCATACAATGCCCAGATAGGTAATTCCCTGAGTGGGAGAGTGAACACTATTTTTGACATTGAGTCTCAGACCAAGAGAAACCAGATGAGCTAAGACGATATCCCTGTGCTGAACTGCCAGTTCCTGAGACTGTGCTAGTATCAGCCAGTCGTCTATGTAATTCAGAATGCGGATGCCCTGGAGTCACAAAGGAGCCAGCGCTGCATCCATGCATTTCGTGAATGTGCGGGGTGATAGGGCTAGGCTGAATGGAAGAACCTGATATTGGAAGACTTCGCCCCTGAAAGCGAACCTCAGGAACTTCCTGTGTCGTGGCAAAATGTCTATATGAAAGTATGAGATCAATCGTGACCAACCAATCGTGATGTTGAATTTGGGACACGACCGTCTTGATAGTTAGCATCTTGAACTTGAACTGAGTGATTCAAGCCTCGAAAATCTAAGATCGGACGCAACACCCCACCCTTCTTGGGAACCAGGAAGTATCTGCTGTAATAACCTGACTCTTTCTCTGGAAGGGGAACATGTTCTATGGCCCCTTTGACCAAGAGATTTTGCAGTTCTTTCCACAGTAAAAATGCTTGCTCCGGTTTCACGGTAGTGGAAACCACATTGTTGAAATGCGGAGGACGGCGAACTAATTGAATTCTGTACACTTTTTCTACTGTTCTTAGGACCCACATAGAAATATCTGGCAGAAGTTTCCACACTGCCAGGTTCTCTAATTGGGTATTAATTTTGACACTTCCTGTTGAGGGGATGTCGAGTATTCTGTGTCTTGGACTATGGCAGGAAGCAACGGTACACCCAACATTTTGCCTGAAGACTCTAACTCCCAAAACACCAGAGGCAGCGGGAATGGAGAGGTTTCGTGGGGGTATCGGGAGGGTCGAAGTGGATGATACACGCCCCACACCCACAAGGCTGGGCACAAGACCTTCAGGGTTTTTTCCTCTTAGAAATGACAGCCCTGAAGTCTTTCTTTAGGGGCTGCTGAGGGCAGCCTGAACTGCTGCCTGATAAGCCTTCCCCACAAGCATTGAGGTGGTCCTGCACGGCTTTGTGGGGAGAGTGGGTCTCTTTAGTGATGATGCCAAGCCAGGTGAGAGATAACCCGCAAGTGTCTCTTCTACTGGTGGCATCACTGAATACCCCCGTGCCTCTACACCCATGATAGTCGAATATGTCGACGTCGAGGGCACGAAGACACAGGAAGTATAAGGTTTCCTCCATGAATGAGAGAGCTCGTCATGGAGGTCATCAAAGAAAGAAAGGGACTGATATAGTGTTCCCTTCCCTTTTTTTTTTTTGGCCAACAGACAGAAATATGTCTTCTAGTTTGGAGCATTTGGGGGTCTCTTGTTCATGTGGCCAGTCTAACTGTAGTCTGGCCACAGCCCGAATAACAACCTCGAGTAATTCCTCAGCTGCTTTATTATTGTGCGTGGAATGTTCAGAGGTTCAGCGTCCCCCTCGTGAACCGAAGAGGCGCCGAAGCGCGCTTCAGGCTTACGAGAAGGATCAGCTGGATCTGGGGAGAGAGCGAGTGATAGGGATTGACCCATGTCTCGCTGCTCTGCCAGATCTATGCGAGAGACCCACGATGAAAGAGTGGGCGCTGGCTCTTGGAAGTAAGCGAGATGAGTGTGAAGCATTTTTACTGTAAACAGATCGCAATGCTTGCACCCGCCCTTCCCCCAAACACACAAAACAAAACTGGTGTGTGTCCGTTTCAGCCATAGAGCGTAAACATGAAACATACACCGCTTGCTTTGTTTATTAGTCATTCTTATATTTTTTTAAAGAAAAGAGAAAGGTTTCTGCGCACTGCCTAACAATTCTAACTCCTAACAGAGGAAAGTAGAAAGTTCAGACAGTCAAGAAGCCAAAATCAGAAGACAAAAGACCTGTGTCGCATCTATTTATAGCCCTGCTACAGGTGCATCCAATGATGTCAACAGCAGAGGCTATAAATTCTGGTCAATTTCATTGACGTGTTGCACACATATTCACAGCTGGTCACACCTAAAGCCCTAAATCAGCACAGCATCAAAGTGTAGCTTTTTGACAGGGAACTATAGAGATCAAAGTAGAATTCTTAATATCAATATCAATGAATTTGTGAGGTAAAATTACATAACAGAAAATACTTAATAGGTAGAATGAACACAAAGAACATGAACATTCCTTTACAGAACTGTCTCAAAGGTGTGATCCTCCACAAAACAAATTCCAGCTGATTTAAACCATTCAGATTCATATTGAGACCAAGATGGCGCCGAGTATGGCTGCTGCGTCGCGGGCTCCGTCAAAATACTGCAGTTTATTGTTTGTTTTGTTTACAATTTTGTTTTTTTTTTTGTCTTGGATGTTGTCTGCCTTATTGTGTACGACAGACAAACGCTTTTGGACATTGATTCGGCAATCACACACCGAAAACCAGACTTCAAATTCCTCAATGCCGACCCGCGGTTTACAAACACGCCAGCGTAGCCCTTTGTCTGGGCTGCCTGGCCGCGAAAACGCAGAAGGAAATGGGGAAAAAGAGCCGGCGTTCTTATCAGAGTAAGACATCGCGCAAATCGTCCCCCGCTACCCAGTATACTACTTGCAAATGTTCAGTCTCTGGACAACAAGCTCTGCGAGCTGAGAGCGCGGATCTCTTTCCAACGAGAGACTGCTGTGTTATCTGTCTTACGGAAACCTGGAACCTTCCAGACTCGGCCATCGAACCCGCGGGGTTCTCCGTGCACCGAGCGGACAGAGCGAAAGACCTCTCAGGTAAAAGCAGAGGTGGTGGTGTATGTTTTATGATCAACAAATCATGGTGTGATCAGAGGAACGTACATTTTATCAAGTCTTTCTGCTCTCCTGATCTGGAATATCTCATGCTTCTGTGTCGACCATTCTGGCTACCGAGGGAATTCACAGCGGTCATTATCACTGCTGTGTACATCCCCCCACAATCCGACACAGACCGGGCACTCAAGGAACTGTATGGGAGCATAAGTGAGCAGGAAACCACGCACCCTGAGGCCGCGTTCATTGTTGCCAGGGACTTCAACAAAGCCAATTTTAAAACAATAGCACCAAAATACCACCAACACATCAGCTTCAACACACGAGGGGACAGGGTTTTGGATCATTGCTATTCTCCTTTCCAGGATGGCTACAAATCCCTCCCCCGCTCACCATTTGGCAAATCCGACCACTCTTCCGTTCTGCTTCTGCCCGCATAACAGGCAGAAATTGAAACGGGAAGCAACCACCCTCAGAATGATCCAGTGCTGGTCGGACCAATCAGACTCTGCGCTACAGGACTGTTTTGATCACATGGACTGGGAGATGTTCCGGACCGCCTCCGATGACGACATAGAGGTTTACGCTGATAGCGTAACGTGTTTCATCAGGAAGTGCATAGAGGACGTTGTTCCGACAAAAATTATACAGATCTACCCAAACCAGAAACCCTGGGTTAACAGCGATGTTCACGCGGCACTTACTGCGTGGACCTCCGCTTTTATTTCCGGGAACACGGAGGAGCGTAAACAAGCCAGTTATGCCCTCTGTAACTCTATCAGTGCAGCCAAATGCCAGTACAGGCACAAAATTAAAGGACAGTTCAACACCACTGACTCTAGAAGTATGTGGCAGGGAATTAACACCATCACGGACTACAAACGGAATAAAAACTCCGCCATGAACACCGCTGCCTCTCTCCCGGACGAGCTTAATACATTTTATGCTCGTTTCGAGGACAACAACACTGCCCTCACGGAGAGAGCACTCGCGGCCAATACTACAGAGGTTGGTTCACTCTCCGTCTCTTTTGCGGATGTAACCCGATCCTTTCGACGGGTGAATATCCGCAAAGCCGCGAGTCCAGACGCCATTCCGGGCCGCGTCATCAGAGCGTGCGTGAACCAACTGGCTAGTGTTTTTACAGACATTTTCAATCTGTCCCTCTCACTATCTGTAGTCCCCACATGCTTCAAAACATCAACCATTGTGCCTGTACCGAAGCAATCAAAAATCACTTGCTTAAATGACTGGCGTCCTGTTGCTCTGACCCCCATCATCAGCAAATGCTTTGAGAGGTTGATCAGAGATTACATCTGCTCTGTTCTGCCCACCTCTTTAGACCCATTACAGTTTGCCTACCGCAACAACCGCTCCACTGACGATGCCATTGCATCTACAATACACACTGCTTTCTCCCATCTGGAAAAAAGGAACACATATGTGAGAATGCTGTTTGTAGACTACAGCTCAGCATTTAACACCATAGGCTCTCCAAGCTTGATGAGAAACTCCGGGCTCTGGGCTTAAACAGCTCGCTGTGCAGCTGGATCCTGGCTTTCCTGTCAGGCAGACGTCAGGTGGTTAGAATGGGCAGCAACATCTCCTCATCATTGACCCTCAACACTGGAGCCCCGCAGGGCTGTGTTCTCAGCCCACTCCTGTATTCCCTTTACACACATGACTGTGTGGCGACACATAGCTCCAATGCCATCATTAAGTTTGCTGACGATACGACGGTGGTAGGTCTGATCACTGACAATGATGAAACAGCCTACAGAGAGGAGGTGCACACTCTGACACGCTGGTGTCAGGAGCACAACATCTCCCTCAACGTCAGTAAAACCAAGGAGCTTGTGGTGGACTTCAGGAAGAAAGACAGAGAGCACAGCCCCATCACCATTAATGGAGCACCAGTGGAGAGAGTCAGCAGCTTCAAGTTCTTCTGTGTCCACATTACTGAGGAACTCACATGGTCCGTCCACAGTGAGGCCGTTGTGAAGAAGGCTCACCAGCGCCTCTTCTTCCTGAGATGGCTGAGGAAGTTCGGAATGAACCACCACATTCTCACACGGATCTACACCAGTACTGTAGAGAGCATCCTGACTGGCTGCATCACCGCCTGGTACAGCAATAGCACCGCCCACAACTGCAAAGAACTGCAAAGGGTGGTGCGAACTGCCAGACACATCATCGGAGGTGAGCTTCCCTCCCTCCAGGATAAATATAACAGGCGGTGTGTGAAAAAAGCTCGGAGGATCATCAGAGACTTCAGCCACCCAAGTCATGGGCTGCTCTCACTGCTTCCATCAGGCAGGCGGTATCGCAGCATCAGGACCCGCACCAGCCGACTACATGACAGCTTCTTCCCCCAAGCAATAAGACTTTTGAACACATGATCTCTCACGATCAACAATCAGCACTGCACTTTATTAATCTTCATCTTATATCACACACTGGACTGTCAATATATTCTCCCCAATTCAATTAGTGTATATATATATATATTTTTATATACCCTATCTAGTGTATGTGTATTCTATATTGTGTGTATTGTTTACTCTACATTGTATATCAGTAATATGTTGTGTAATTATGTGTACATTTTATATGTAAATTGTTGTGTAATTATGTGCACATTTGTTATGTAAATTGTGTTGTGTAAATATGTTGTTTATTGTAAATTGGTATATGTCTCATCACTGTCATGACTGCAATGTTGCTCGGAACTGCACACAAGACTTTCACCTACTGTTGCACTCGTGTACACAGTAGTGTGACAATAAAGTGATTTGATTTGATTTGATTCCTTGGACAGACAAATTAATGTTCAGTGAGCCAGCTGTTATGAGTTCAGATGACGTAATCATACCAATGTCCTGTAAAAATACTCCACAAAACAAACTCCAGACAGCATAAGGCATAAGGAAGAAGAATGAATAGAATCATCTAAATCTGTTCTGAAGCAGCGTTATTCAACAGAACAAGTTCCAGACGCTAGGCGGAACCAACAAAAAAAGAAACAAAACAGGCATAACGGTTCCTCAGATGATCAAGATTCAATTCACTCGGAGGCTGCATAAAAGTATATACCATGACTTACTGAGTCCATCAACTTTATAAAAGACATCCGTTGTGTGAGCATGTAGAAATTTTGCTGTCATCCATAGTGTCCACTCTCAAACTGGCTGGGAACATCAGTGCAAAAGTGATCTTCCATCAATGCAAAAGTTTCTTTAAGGATAGGTGTTATTCACAAAACAAACTCCAGCCACTAAGCAGAGCCAACTCAAAAAGAAACAGCTTCCTCCGAAAGCCAGAGTAAGTACAGCGAGTCAACCCACTCACATGTGAAACCCTCAATGGTTTACTCACCCATTGATTCTATAAAAGACAGCACCTGTTTCGGACATGCAAATAATTTGTGACCATCCTTCGCTTCTATTTTCAGCTTGGCCAGAAACATCAATGCAAAAGGGATCTTACGTTTATGCAACAGTTTCTTGCATTCCCTGAACCAAATACGTTTCTCTCTTGTGGAACTCGCAAAGTCCGGGAACAAGAAAATATTATGATTCTTCCAAGAAAGCTTTCCTTTCCAATTTGGCCAGGATTGATCGGGGCCTTTCTCCCTCAGCAGATCTCCGATCAACTTTGGTCGCGGATGGATTAGCAGATAGTTCCCTCTCCGATGACTCCAGATAATCGTTTAGTTTCTCAACATCTGCCGCTCGTAACTAATTCCTCCAAGTCAGCAAGAAGCTTCGTCAGCATCACCGACATGTTGGACAGTTGATGCTGGGTCTCCTCACATCTAAATCAAATATATACCACTTGACACTTGACTTGATCAAGTACCCGGTCTGTAGGGGCTTTCATCCTGAACACGTAAGTGTCTTTTAATGTCTTTAGAGCCCGAGGATTTTGACTTCTTTGCCATGTTTTACCTCAAAGAGCAAATGTGTAACTGGGTGTATCGAATTTCACCAGATTATATATTCACCTTGTCGCGCACATGTCAGCTTCTTGCATGGTGTTGTGTGACCTCCCTATGATTTAGAATGTTTGTAAATCAACTTGTTAAGATGTGTAGCAGATGTTAATTAGAATTCAATGCTTTTCAGATGAAAAGATGTAAAACAGACATCTCAGAGATGTATGTGAGATATCTGGGTAGGGTTTAATTTTAGTTAACTACTTCCCAAAACTGGATTTTTTTTACCACATGATTTAAAACAATTAATCATCTCTATTAAAATGTCTTTTAAAGTAATAAATCAAGTACAGAACATTATATTAAGAAGCATTTTTTTTTATTATTGAAAAGAGACACATTACAGTATAATACTCTGCATCAAGTATAATTTTTCAACACAGTACTGTACAGCTGACACAAACTCAATATAATAACAATAATAATTAGATATACAACACCAATAATTCTAATTAGAATGGTGATAGTTTGATGGACTGAATAAAGGAACAAATACAAAATCCAAGTAGTGTGAGAGAGCCTGTCCCCTTTCAGATTAGCATATTCATTCATAAATAATTAAACGAGTCTCTCAGGTTTGAATGCATCATGGATACTGTCACAGAAATGAGGTAAAAAAAAACACAAACACAAACAAGAACAAAGCAAACAAAAACATAATATTATGCGTTTCTCAATTTTTTACACTTATTTACACAAAGTGAAAACTAAGTTGAGATGGGTGAATGGAAATTAGAGCCAAAACAAGGATATGTTCATGCAACTTTGAATGAACTGATAACCCCCCCTAAACATCTGCATTATTTGCTCAAATGGGGGGGCGTAATCTTTTGGTTGCCATCACAGTATTGGTTGCATTTGTCTCTTTGCTCCTTCATGCTTTCCCTGATTTGTTTACAGATGTACAGATGAAAAAAAAGAAAAGAAAAAAAAAGACCAGTTTTACTAAAGGAGTTTGAATGACAAAAGTGGAGGGGAGTTACTGACAAAAAAGTTCACAAGTTGATAAAAAATATATTTTTTTCATATTAAAATGGCAGAATCTCTAGTGTCACCTGTCAGGGTACAGTCATCTTATGAAGACAAAGACATTTACATCATTCATGCAAAAAGATCAAAAACAAAAATGACGTTCCACAGAAATGACTCAGTTAACATTATATTGTGGGTTCTTCACAACAAGTGATCTGTGTAGTGCATTTAGTCATAAATAATGGTTATTGTGGTAAAGCCTCTAAAAGGCTTGCTACGTTATATACAAGGCAAAAACTGCACCTTTTTGAGATGAAAATTAACTGTACATTCTTATCCTATCCATATTGGGCCTGTCCTTTACTAAATCTTTTCAACTCAATGGTTTCCATCAAGATCTAAACCTTGAAAAACTACTTACTGTAAGAGTCTTCACATAATGTCCTAAATAGCTATCTACTAATGCTGGCAGCTTGACGACATCCAGGTTGTATGTATTGTAGAATATAAATTCTACATTACAAAACCTCACTCTTATCTCTTTTACACATCACAATCCCTAACTTTCACATTTCTTCTATCTAGTAAAGAGTAAAATCAATTGGAGGAGAGATGAAACGATCAAAGCCCATCATATCATATTATGAAGCAAGTCAATATCTTATGCCATGATATAATTATATACGCTCTGAGACAGAGTCTTACATCAGACTTTACATCTCTCAATGACAAAGGCTGCTCAGACTGCTAGGGTAATGTACAAGGAAATGGTCAGCTATTATTACCTGTCAACCTGGCTTAAACTTGGCTTCATATTGCTTGAATACTCCCACAGAGCATTGACACAATCAAGAAGATAAAGGCAAGGAGGAAATTATGAACTGTTAAAGTTGAGTGTGCAGGAAGGAGACAGAATGTGAACAAAAGAGAACAGGCACACCTGCACCTTCATCAGAGAACTTAACCTGTCTTTGAAACAAAGGGAGTGTTAGATAAAAATGTATATATACTGCTGTTCAAAAGTTTGGGGTCACTTGACTGAAATGTTTCTCATTATCTTAACCTTTTGATCTGTAGGTGTATTCTTAAATGACTCAAGAGTTTTGTAGATATTAATTGATTTAATTACAAAACTAAAATTGTATAATTGTTTTTTTTTTTTAATGGATGACTTTGAATAATAAAGAAAAGCAGCCAATACGTGCCAGTTATAGATGGGAACTCCTTCAATACAGTTTAAAAATCATCCCAGGGTAATACCGTAAGTTGTTGTTTGAGAAAATGGCAAGAGCACATTTTCTACATATTTTGGATTTTTCTAGTCACAACATAATTACCAGTTTCATTTCTATTATTACATACGTTAGATGACTTTACTATTATTCTAAAATGTGGAGAAAAAAAATACAAACTTTAAAATAAAGAATAAGTGAGTGACCCTAAACTTTTGACCGGTTGTGTGTGTGTGTGTGTGTGTGTGTGTGTGTGTGTGTGTGTGTATATATATATATATATATATATATATATATATATATATATATATAAGACTTTTATCTGGGGAGATTTTATTTCTCAAATACTTTCCTATATAGTACACCACTAACAAAAGAAAAAAAAAGAAAGAGAGAGAGAGCGAGAAATATTCACGTGATAAAGAACAAGTACAGATTGTGAATAGACCCAGAGCACCCCTCTCTTCACTAAGAACCATTGGACAGGATTCAGTGCTATGTAGCCTTTAAAAACCCTGCTGCGAATTAGAAAAACTTAAGGTAATTTTAACTTTATCTAAAAATTCTGATATATAACCATGCTATTGCGGGAAAGTGGCAACAGACTTTAATTCTTGCAATTGCAAGTATATATCACGCAATTGCTAGAAAAAAGTCAAAATTGCGATATATAAAGTCTCAATTACAAAATATAGTTGCAATTGTGTGGTAAACTCGCTATTATGAGAAATACATAATACTGTATCGTTATTTCTCATGATTGCGACTTTATTTCTTACTTTATAACTTTATATCTCAGAATTTCAACTAATATATTGAGAATTTGTATCAAAATTGAGATACAAACTCCCAATTTAAAGTCTCAATTTTCTCACAATTTTGACTATTAAATTGCGAGAAATAAAGTAAAAATTGCGAGACAATTTTTTAAATTGTAAGATATAAAGCTGTAATTGTGAATTTTTTTTTTAATGAAAATCGCAAGATACAAAGTCTATGCGATTCTATTTCTCACAATTGCGGATATTATGTCACAGAATTAAGATTTTATATCTCACAATTCGTAGAAATAGTCAAAATGTAAAAAATTCTAAAAGATATAAAGTGTAATCAAGCTTATTTCTCATGATTGCAACTATTTCTTGCAATTGCAACTTTATACCTCAGAATTAAATTGTGAGAAATACAGTAAAAACTGCAAGATATCAATTCAAAATTGTGAGATATAAAGCTGCAATTGTGAGAAATAAAGTAAAAATTGTGAGACAATGAAGTCTACATGATTTTATTTCTCACAATCGTGACTATTTTTAATTGCAACATTTGTGAGTTATAAAGTTGCTATAAGTAGCTAAATTGCTACGTGTATGAACGGTGACACAAAGATGGCTTGAAAGGGCCCATTACATACTGAAAGCACATTTCAGTCTCTTGCATGACCAAATTTTGTAGTCTAGAGTATTTTCCTGTTATTCTGTGCAGAGAGATGTTGCGAGACCCAACCTGTGTTGGTATTTCTATCATAAAATGAGGAAACAAAATGTATGGTGATGTTAAACACATGAGATCAGACTGCAGCCTGCACTCTTCCATCTGGAAACAGTACTGTGCCAGTCAGTGTACTGTAGTTAATCTGAATCTGTAACACACACATCTGCGCCTGCATACTTCACTGTCACCTGATTTCAGGTAAAGAATTTCAGAAGAAGCCTGTTTTTCAGCATTAAGAATCACAATGAATGGGTATCAACATGTAAAGGCTATTTTGACGTGTTTTAACTAAAACGTACATCTGCAAAATATAAGTAATTCCCTTTTCTTTGGAGAAAAGTAAAAAAAAAAAAAAAAAAAGCCAATAAACAAATGCCTAATTTTCTTCTGTTGGTCCAACAATAAGCAACATGATAAAAACTACTCTGCAACAATTTATGACCTGTTAAAACAAAAACGCTTAAAATATCAAGTCAGATTCAAAATATGATTCAATATTGGGGACATAATGATGTAAATGGCTGAAATCGAGTGAATATAGATTGACTGAAAGAAAGAGAGAAGTGATTGTGACCAAAATGAAGTTCTCTGGGACTTCTGGGTCACATTTGGAGATCCGGCATAAGAGTAAGTATCCCATACTGCCTCATCATTTACTGTCTTGCCATGCCATATGTTGGTCTTCACATAAAAGAAACAGGGAGCAGGATGCTGATGAGAGATGCGTCAACTGCCCAACAGTTCACTAACCCTTACCCTAATCTCCCAAAACTGGTACCTTTAAAAATGAAGGTAGGGCTGTTTTTATATTTTGTTCCACAATGCAGCAAGACATTCGAGATGGAGGACTCTCCCAACAAAAGTCAACAAGAAGAGGTCACCAAGGCCCTTTCCATGACAAGTTTTTCAAACAAAGGGCTTGAATAGTCAGGGTGCCAAGTGGGGTTGTGAGTGCAAACGCTCATGCATTATCATCATCAGTGTTGAAGTCATTTCCTTGAGTCTGGTATATGCTGCTCTCATGAGAGTGTGTGTAGCGAGGGAGAGAGAGTGCATGTATAAAATGTGCATGTGAATGTAAGTGTATTCCTGTCAGTTTTATTCCTCATATAACTGCACTGTTCATGCTGCTGCAACTGTTATTGCGGTTATTGTTCCTGCGTGACAAGTTGGGCGTGGCCATGAGCGGGTAACGCTCGTCGGGACATCCGTACTGAAGAAGGATGTCCATACACTCCTGACTGTTAGCCTGCCGTGCATATGCCAACGCCGTATTGCCGTGGGCATCCCGTGACATGATGTCCACCCCGTACTACAGAGAGAGAAAAAAGAGAGAGTCATCGTATTTATTATCTGTGACCATTTTGGTAACAGCCAATGTAAAAATGTTTTTAAAAGGGTCATATCATGAGGAATAGAATTTTCCTTGATCTTCAGACAGAAAGAGTTGCAAAAATCAAAAGCTTCCCACTCAAAAAATACAATTTATTGAAACTAAGATGCAAAAACGGCTCATTCCTAAATCCTCGGTTTCTAATGTAAGAAACCTAAACTCATTAACCCATGAGCACTCACATTTAAGTAAGGAATAATTAAAAATTAACCTTTGAATTATCTAAAAAATAATGTAAACAGTTTTGAGATTTGTCCACTTTAACCACATCTGGAGGCGGTCGAAAAAGCATGTGACCACATTTGGCTCGTAGCATAAACGCTCATCCTTTTAAATACATTCAAACAGGTTGACTGCCAAACAATCAATGCGCTAAAACATGAGTTGTAATTTTGCCGGTTATGTAAGGTGTAAAATGGAAACAACTGTTTATTCAGAAAATTTAATATTAACATGAGGTGACAGATGAGGAGCAAGCGCATCTTAAACTCAGTTCTCTACTAAAACAACTGGGAATTCTGCTATATTCTGTCATGTTTGCAATTATGCACGTGTAATTAAGACAAATGGTGCACCTATTATTAGAATTCTTTTTTTTCCTTTTTGCGCTTTATTATGATGCGGTAATACACATAATGATTGATGTATGTCACCATGAAAACAGAGACTCTCCCCTTGAAATTCAAACACGTGGTCAAATGAGCAACAATAAGTTCATTTCAATTTCACTGTCCAGAATTAGCATCAGCACATAAGTAAATTCTGTTATATTTGCATATAGCGTTGGAATAGTAGACCGAATTTATATCAGTTTTGTAGGAACATTTTTATGTGGGCAAGTGTAAATGGAATATGCATTCCAAATCGGATAGAAATCCGATCAATTAAGAGCAGAGGTGCCAAAACTTTTTCCCTATGAATGGCCAAAAATCAGACTTCCTTGAGTGGAGTGGGCCAAAAGTAAATGTTGTGTATATCTAACTGAATTATTTTTAAATTAAATATAATACTACAAAACACACAGAACTCACAGAACTAAAATCATCAAGTGTCCTATACAATGCAAATAATTGTTTTCAATATAATTTTTATGTATGATTTGTCTCTTACTCATTTGTGTCACTTTGAATAAAATATCTACTAAAAATGTAAGCTTATCTTAAAACGTGGTTACTGTCTCTTTAAGAACAGCGCATCTCCTCACATTGAACACAAGGTAGTTCTGTGCGGTTGTGGAGAGATGAAGATCCAATGGCATGACGTAATACTATCAAGTAGGATATTGTTTTGTGACGAAGATATTAAAGATATTTCTTATCATAGACCTTGGCTACACTGTCCTAGATTTCACTCAGTATTAATAGGATTATGTAATTAAACAATGCTGTAAATTGTTTTTGCGTAGTTAATGCATTTAGCCTGTTTACTTTTATTTGACATAATAACAGTTTTCCTGTTGTGATAACAAAAACTTGAACTGTACTTTTGCTTCTTTTCTTAAGAGGCCATGAATTAAAGCTGAATGCATTACATTATGAAAGGAAATAAAAGCTACGAAGAACATTTCTGTAAATGAAAAAACTGAGAGGCCTATTAATTTAGTTGACACCAAAATATGATTATGATTAAGAACCTGCCGAAATATGGCATTGTATCTAATGGTCTGTTTTTAGGCAGATAGATGCAAGTAAACAAGATATCCTCACATTTGACAAATGAATTACAGTATGATGCACACAGATGTTATACACACCCCAAAATTGGGGTTTAGTAAGAAAAAGAATTTGAAATATGAAGAATTAGTTTACTGCATTACCGTTTTTGTCTAGCTGGCAGGGCAGAAAAGGGATTTTTGAGAGTACTGGTCTGTTCACATATAGTGCATGTTGTAATGTTGTGTGATGTTTGGAGATAATGGTACTGTTGTTAATATTGAAATACACCCTCACATGACTTTATCAAGCCTGCTTCATGGGTGCGCTTCAGTGGTCACGTTCACGTGGATATGAAATGCTGCACAATGTATAGTGCACATTCAAGCCATATTTAATTTCAGATGACTGTACACACTGTTCTGCAAGTTCAGCAAATTTCCTGTAATTTCTTGACACTGGTTCAGTTCCCGCTCCATTTTAAACCAACTAGGTTCTGTCTGGCGGTACTGAATGCCAACCTCCAACTTTGGAGCTGGCCAATCATAGTGAAGATTTTGGGTTTGCACCTGGGATGGCCAATGGAGCGAACTTTCAGATAGCACTTATTTAAAAGGTCATTTAAGTACGCATATGCAGTTTAAAAAATTTAAATCGCACACTTTTCAAATAAGCTATAGTTTTTGAAACAATTAAAATAAATAAAAACAAAACATTTAGATTATTTAAGATATATTAAAAATGAAGAGCTACATCTATCCATCTATATCTATATATCTATATATATCTATATATATATATATATATATATATATATATATATATATATATATATATACTGTATATATATATATAGATGGATAGATGTAGCTCTTCATTTTTATATATATATATATATATATATATATATATATATATATATATATATATATATATATATAGTTTTTTTTCCCCTGCTTTTCATCTATGGCAAGGCAGGCCAAATCAAAGGTCATCACGGGCCCTAGTTTGGGCACCTCTTATTAAGAGGGATGTAGTTCTAAAGTAAATCGGGCCTTGCACACACATCGTATGATTAAGAAAGTGCTCTTGGTGAATGAGTGTGTGTCTTGAAGCTTTTACCCATATGAGTAGTTGTGTGATCACCACGTTTCCCTTGTGGCATGCCAGATGCAGGGCTGTCCGGCCGTCCCCGTCCCCACAGGTTTCGTTGACCTCATCTCTGGAGCCGTGGGCTAGCAGTATAACCACAAAGCGCAAGTCTTCCTCTGCCGTGGCATGCAATAACTGCTGTCCCAGAGTCAGCTCTGTGCAGGTTAGCGATGCCAAAAACAGCTTCTGCTCGTATTTGGCCCTGATCCAGCGCTCACGTTCCTCTCTGAAAGCACACACACAGAATCTTGATTTAGGCTCAATATTAAATTAATGCTGGGCTGTCGACACACGGCTCACACTAGTAGAATGTTGTGATCTGGCTCTCATTTCAAATGACATTTAAAATTTGATGGGACTCATGTACAGAGATGTAGCTTTTTGATTTTGTGCAGCAGGAAACATTTATGAGCACTTTCCATTACACATAATCGTATCTAGACTTTAATGCACTACAGACATTATTATACTGAGCCAATACTGGAACAATACAGTACATGAAACAACATTTTGACAGATTTGCGGTCTGTGTGTGCAAATGTACGTGTGTGTCAGCCACAGACTGTGAGAGTATAGGTTTGAGAAAGGAAAGAGAAAGTAATAAATCTAAGTGGCATGTAATGTAGGTGTAAAAATGCAAATGTGTGTTTGATATGTTAACCAAGCACACACGGGACAGCAAAGGAGCATCACCAAATATTGGGACGTTTACAGCACCCCTCCTCAAACTTTGCTATGATAGCACTAATCTCTGTTAGTCCCCACAGAGTAAACAGCCTTTCTCAGATAATTTGGGATTAGTTCAGCTTCAGCTCCTATCTGAGGGGCAGTGGTAGTTCTGATACCCCAGGGGAGGAGAAGGGGAGTTGGAAAGAGGATATTGAGCTGTTCATTAAAATACAGCTGCACCTCAGGGAGTCCCAAATCATGAAACCAGAGAGCAGAGATCCTACATTCAAACTTCCTCCTCAACAGACACATCTGGACAGAGACTCAATGTCTCAGAACAAAAGTGGATAGATGACAAACAGACTTCAGTACACCAAAAGTATAGCTCTCCCATTTGTGTTTTTTGACCAACAGTCCTTGTTCAGTGTTAATGTCATATTAAATGTGACGCGATTAGGGATGAGAATCGTAAGGAATTAAATGATTCTGTTTCCGATTCCTCTTAAGGATTCCAGTTCCTTATTGGTTCCATATACTATTATTTTAGTACTTTTGAGGAGGAAATATATGGAATTAAGAAATTCAATTATTATTGGATTTACTGTCCTCAGTGACCTATTACCAAATGATGAGATAATTTCATGTTTTAAAAGAACAGATTGTTGCCAAATGTGTTTACACAGATTTTTTAATTATTTTATTAATGCTTTCATTTTTAGAAAATGCCACCATTTACAACAAAACTCATAACTTGTATCTCTAACTACAAATTGTCAAATCAACAACCATCTAGTAATTACTCTGATTTATGTCTTTCAAGCCTTAAGAACATAAAGTGACAAGAAAAAGTATGTGAACCCTTTGGAATGACTTGCATTTATAGTACAAATTTTTCTTAAAATCTGGTTTGATCTTCATCTCAGAATAATGAACAAACACAAACTAATAACACAGAAATTAGTGTATTGTTCTTGTCCATACTGAATACATTTCAGACATTCACAGTGTAGGTTGGAAAAAGTATGTGAACCCCAAGGTTAATGAAGTCAACAAAAGTTAGAGTCAGGAATTGGCAAACCAGATTGAGATGTGGGTTAGAGCTACTTTGACTTCTAAAAATCACTTAAAAATTTTACGTTTGCAACTCACAAGCATATGCTGATGTGGACCATACCTTACAAAAAAAGAGGAAGACCTTCAATCAAGAATTTTTGCTTTACATAAAGCTGTAAAGGGTTACAAAGTAATCTCAAAGAGATTAGATATTCATCAGTCCACAGTTTCAATCCACAGCAAACTGTGAATAAATGGAGACAATTTAGTACTGTGGCTACTCTCCATAGAAGTGGCTGTCAAGCCAAAATAACTCAAATGGCACTCCACAGAATACTCAATGAGGTAAAAGAACCTTAGAGTGAAAGCTAAAGACTAGAAGGAATCACTGGAACTGGTTAACACCTCATGTGCACTATAATGTGGTGAGTTGTGTCGATGCCGCAGAGAATAGCGTGAAGCCTGCACATGCGTTATGTCTCTGGATTGACGGTCTCAGACATGGAGGCAACTGAGATTTGTCCTCTGCCACCTGGATTAAGGCGAGTCTCTATGCCAGTACAAGGACCTAGAGCACAATGGGAATTGGGCATTCCAAATTGGGGAGAAAATAAATAAATACATTTGAAAAATAAATAAATAAAGATATCCTACAGGATAATGTCAGCTTCGGCCAGCTGAAGATCAGTAGAAATTGGGTGATGAAGCAGGACAATGACACTAAACATCCAAAAAAAAAAAAAAAAATCCACTACATAATGGCTTAAAAAAAATTAATTAAAAAAAATCCTCCCTTTGGAGTGGCCCAGTAAGAGTCCAGACCTTAACCCAATAGATATGTTATAGAATGACCTCAAGAGAGCTGTTCACACCAGACATCCACTATGAATATGGCTGAGCTGAAGCAGTTCTGTAAGGAAGAATGGTTCAAAACGTAAAGCATGTCTTATCCACAGCTACTGGAAACACTTGTTTGAGGTTATTGCTGCCAAAGGAGGATCGACCAGTTATTAAATCCAAGGGTTTACTTACTTTTCCCCCCAGCACTGTGAATGGGATGTGTTCAATAAAGACATGAAAAACTATATTTTTTTGTGTGTTGTTACCTGGAAGTTATAAATACACATCGCCCATCACCTTGGTCTTTTGATGCTTGGTCAAAATGCAGAGGCTTGTGGTCTGTTTATTGTCTATGCTGGACGTAACCGAGCTACAATTGCATCAGTCAGACTAAATCCTTTACATGATGCTAAAAAACAAAACCATTAATTATTGATTTCAAACTTTTAAAGTGCATGTTAACATACTGATTGATAGAATATTTAGCATTTAAAATGTAACCGAAGACATCATCATAATATTTGTATACTAAATAGCAATTTGTTTTTTCTTACATTTGCATTTTGTAGGATCTTTATTGCATATTTAACTCTTTATAGATGCAATTTAAAGAAACTAGTATTTTCTTACTAGTTTTATTTCTAAATTTTTCATTGTTCATTTAAATTTGTAATTTTATATAAATGTTATTTTATGTCATTAAATTGTATTCCATATAATGGCATAATTTTGACCATCCACCATCTTGATCTCCAGGGGGGTCAGTATTGTCATTGGCCACTAAAAAAGCCACTCATTTGACCACATGTGTGTGCTATATTTCTAATCTATCTGATCTATCCATTAATTTACAGTATGTGTATCAGGAACCACAGATTATTTTACATGGAAAAAGGTGTAGAGTAAAGGTGGTAAGTAAAACATGCAAATGTTTTTCTTAAAAGGAAATAATTTCCCCAACTGATTAATTCCAAGTTGATCGGTCCTGTGGGGCATGTGGACCCCTGTGTCCCCTTTCTGTCCGCTGCTCATGTTTCAGTCATGGGTAGGTTCGGCTGATATAAGATAAGAGGCCACAGCCATGATGGGCTGTGAAAGATTAACTCAAGTGTGTCTCAAAGGGTTAAACTCAGACACAAGATTACAAATTAGCCATGTATGGAAGTCAGGGGCCAGAGTTCGAAGGAGATAACATTTTATCAGAGAGGCAGATGGATAAAAATAGGTAATCAATAGCCCAGGGGGTCGATGCTTCAGTGACATCCTTCTTAATCAAAGCAGCAAAGTCGTGCTGACGGACCTGAACCCCCCACCATACGCTCAAAGATTTTCTGTCTAAGGTCACAGCTGAGCACCATGGCACCCATTCCCATTCAAATGTGTACACACACAACCAACCTGTTGATGCCAAACTAGTCTTACAGTGCCATGCTTCTTACTTTTGGTATAACGTCAGTTCTACTTCGTAGCTTATTCTTCCCAAGAATGGCCCAATTACACCGGAAGGGACCGTCTGACTGTCATGTAAAACCACCAACAACATTTCGTTTTTATGCTTCCACGTTTTAGAAAAATATATAAACCTGACAAAAACTTAAACACCCTGACTCTGGAAAATGCGTAAAGCCAGACAATTAGATAGGAGTTTTTGATTTAAAGAAAACTACTACAATTTTTTTTGTGTGTGATATGCACCAGATGGTCTGCGAATGGTCTGTGGCCAAGACTAATGTGAAACAGATCAGCGACAGACATTTATTCTGAAATGCAATTTAGTATCAAGAAAACGATAGAGTATCCAGCACGTTTGGATAATTTGATTCACAGTAGGACCCGCATCAGTCCAGAGAAAAGACACAGGAGGGATGAAAGAACAGGAAGTAAAAGACAGAGAAGAGGGGGGTACGGGTAGAAGGAAAGAAAAGCTGCAGCATCTGTGGGAAAGTTGAAGAATTTTATTAACAGTGTGTGCTTTAAGAGGGGGTCTAGCAGCACGGAATGTTCCGGGTGCTGCTGGTCAGCCCAGGGTGAGAGAGGGGGACGGCCCGGGGGCCACGGGCCACAGCCCCCACACAAAGCCTCCCAGGAGCTGGGGAAGAGGGAGTCAGAGGAGGGGAAAGTGAGAGAAAGAGGCTCGGCAGGGTCTCCCCACTGCCACTCTGTGGCTAGAGGAAATAAGGAGCACATCACTGCCCTTTGAAGCGCATGCCTTCCCCAGTGTTGCTAAGGGCCAAGACCGCCTGGTTAATGGAAAAAAGCTTCTGCAAAAACCCTGTGGTTATGCTTTTCAATTGAAATTCATACATCTGTCAATAGTAAATAAATGAAAAAGTTGCTGTTCTGGAGCATTGCTGGGTTAACACATTAGTTAACTACTTGATATTAATTTTATATTACAGTTTAATCTAGGGGTGTAACGATCCATCAATCTGGATTGATACATCAATCAAATAACCAATAATGCCATGTCATCGATGCAACGTGTAAACATCAATGTATATATTTTTAAGGTGCAACTTTATTTTGACACTCTAATGCTAACCACATCCGTACGCATTTCCGTCAGGTGATGCAGCAACCTTATGATATTCATCTTGCTTTATAAGCAATAAATATGCTTCTCATGTAGGATACGGTTTTGGAGTGGAGTGATTGAAGTCTGAAGTTGCACTCTGCTCTATCCATGCACATGCATCAACCAGGCTTCCCTCGAAATGCTAGTTTCGGAGACAGGATAAAACAGAGCAGCACACATGCACAATTAAATCAGGCTTCCCTCAATATTGTGGTGGATGCGACTCATTTGAAATCTATATGAGAAGTTATGGAGCAATTCAACCATGTCAAACGGAGAGACAGCCCCGTCATTCTAAACAGATCTGAAGACGGAAGAGAAAAAACCTGTCCTGCTCCAACATGATTTTCAAGATTATTCACATCTTCACATCAACACCCTTAATAACATTTATCACAGAATTTGAATACAGAAACTGAAACAGAATTTTTCAATACAATTGTGGAAGAATAAACATGGATAGCACATACTCTCCTGTCAGAAACAAGTCGTGGGTATGTAAGTATTTTGGATTGAAAGAATTGCTTGGGATGACAAACTTTCCCTTTAGCATTTACCTCGTTCCACGAGGCAATGAGCTGTAATCGAACGACTGATTTTTCTGTACAATTGTTTTCAACAATTGAAGTACCTTATTTTGTTGTGGATGTCCCAATGTGGATACTGGATTTGCACTTTTCAGAGAGCTTTATAAAATATTCAAATTGACATTAGTTGCATTTGTGATATAATAAATATAATTGATTGGTACAAAATATTGTTTGCAGGCCCCTGAATAAAAATCACAACGCAGCAGACTTTGAGGTATCAGCAAACATCGGATTGCTGGCTAAGAGAATCGATATAAGATCGTATCGTGATGAAATTTACACCCCTAGTTTAATGTATAAACCTTGAGAATGGTAATATCCATACTCTGTTCTGAAACATTTGGGTAATAGATTTATTTGGATGAGGTATGATTACAAAGGCAGCATGTTTGGACCTCTCAGGAAACGCGCACACAGACAAACTGGAGGAAAAAGGTCAACTGGTGCTCCTATTCTTGTCTTGAAGACCTCCCTATCACTTTTTATTCTCACACACGAACACCTGCACAAACTTGCATATTTGCGCAAAATAAATTAATTGGACTATAGAATAGAATATATGTAGAATAGTAAATAATTTGTGTTTGTTTTCAGAAATGTACTGTAATTTTCAAACAAATTATGTATACGTGATGAATTTTCAAGAAATTGGAAAACAGTTGAAAAAATAAAATCAATACCCAGTGGTCAGACTGGGGAGCTGCATGCCACATGGGGTACAAAGGGTGATCAAAGCATGAACACACACAAACACACATCTGTAATTATCATTACCACATCTAAATCTTGGGATATGGGTCCTCACATAGGAAGTTACTCTAGTACTGTAGTGTGTGTTTAGACAGAAATGACTTAAATATTCATCTGTTTCTCACCTGAACAAAAACCGAACCAAAAAACATTAATAAAACTGCTCCACTCGTATTCATTAGCTTTATGTCCTTTTTTGATTTAGACCCCATTGACTTGCACTGAATGGACAAATACACCCCATAAGCGTCGTAATCTTTGCCATTTTGATTTCTTTTTTTGATGGAAGTGGTGACTAAATCCAAGTTACCACAGTTTTACTGTAATAACAATAACTGTAGAAAGTATGGTATTTTGGTGTGCACATGCTTGACATGTTTATAATGGTTATGAGGGTTTTATCAGCTGTGTCCATATCAAACACATCTGTTTGTGTAACAGCGTCATTAGAGACTAGTTGCTATTGCGAGGGGCGAAGAGTAGCGTCATCACACTTGGAAACAGTCAAGTGGAATGCAACAGGCAGGGTCACGAGGGCATTATACGGAATCTAAGTCAATCTCTTGTCAAGACGGTTTCCTGTTTGTGAGTGTGTTCTCTGTGTTCTCCATGGACGATCACATTGTGGGCTTGTGTTTACACACTTGCCAGCACTTCCTGTCCAGCTCAAAGCCAGTGGTTGTTTACCCAACATTAACAGAGGGCCGCAAATGCAACTGCCCGTGACAGGACAGCCCCCAGCTGCCACTAACACCCCCAAACCCAACACACCCCCACACACACACACACACATCTCTGAACTTCTGTAAGTAGTACTGAAAGAAAGGCTCAGGTCACTGGGGCACATATGAGATGTTACCTATCATGTTCAACTGTGATCACCAATTTCGGGTTAGACTGAGTGAAGAGAGAGATAGAGTGAAAGAAAGAGAGGGAGAAAGAGAAATAAGTTCAAATCGACATCGACGCTCTTTTCTTTCAGTCTAATTATACCACTAATTCAGCTCATTAGTGCCCTACTGAGTCACAGGTAATGAACTCTGACAGGCTAAATCTGTCAAACAGACAGCAGTGCACATTTACCTGCATATGCGCAGTACACTTACACACCCGTTCATTCATCTCAGTTCTTTAACCCTTAACTGCGCGCGCACACACACACACACACACACACACACACACACACACACACACACACACCCTTAGGCCCTGTGTACACCTGAAATTAACATATTTCTCAAACGCATCTCAGAAAGCATACGCGGGTCGTGTATAACTCATATGTGTTTACTATGGTATTCAATGCATTTAACACTGGTATTACACTTAAAGGTAGGGTGACCACCTGTCCAGCATTTTGCGGGACAGTCCCAAAATTGGAAGATTTGTCCCGCAAGTCATAAGCAGTGTCCCCCATTTACATATTGTCTGTATTATTTATTATTATTATTATTTCTGAATCATTTTATTTAATCGTCCTTTAAATTACAATTCCACAATAAAAAAAAAGTTAATAAGAAAACACTGCACATAAGCAGCCGTTTTTTCCAGAGCGGGAAAACACTGATGAAAAAAACAAAATACAAAACTGCAACAGAAAAATGTATCTATCTGGAGCTCCCAAGAAGAAAAAGAGTCTTTGTTTGTACAATAAAGAATGGGAGAAAAAAATACATGGTTAAAACCAGTTACAGGTGACCCTAAAAAAGCAGAGTGCAGTGTATGCCACCGAAGTTTCACCATCACGCATGGAGGTGAGGGGGATATAATGAGGCATGGAGATGGGAAAGTCACAAGAGAAATGCAAAACAAAGAAATGCTAACGCTAGTATGACAATTTTTTTTCTCTCCACCAAAAGATAGCAACCAAAATAAAATCACAGCAGCTGAACTGACAAGTGTCTACCATAATGTGCAGCATGGTTTATCGTATCGTTCAGGTGACTGTACTAAAAAACTAGCCCCGGTCAATGAGTGCATGAAAACCAGGTCGTTTCAAGGCTCGAGGAGAGAAACCTGGGGTAAGAACAGATCTCTGCATACTCGGCTGAAAACACCAGTGTTAATTATGGTGTGCATAACTCGGTGTATTAAAAAACTGATAGATGAGAATGCATCTCATCAAGGCCAACAGCGTGGCCCATATTCTGCACAACTGTGGGAGGCATGCAGGCGATAAGATGAGAGTTGACATTGAGAACATAGTCACAAAAGTTTACAACCACTTTTCGTCTTCAGCTAAACGTGAGCAGGAATTAAAGGAAGTGTTTGAGTTTGTGGACGAGGAGTACACGGCTGTTTACAAGAATTTGCCGACAAGGTGGCTAAGTTAGTGGCCTGCTGTCTGCACGACTCCTGGCCAGCTGTCAAAAGCAATTTTTTTATATCTTGGAGAAGAGTGCTATCCATCAGCACTTTGGAAATTGCTCGCAAATGGCGAGAATGGAGAGGACGTGCCCTGTGAACTCCAAGCATACCTGATGTTTTTGCAAAATAGCCTCAAAGTTTTTTTCTGATGCAGTGCTTAAGGTTGAGGGAGATGAGACAACTGTGTGTGAACTGAGTTGATGACCAATCTCAAATTGAAACTCTGGAAAAGGATTGATTCTTTGGATTGGAGACCAGCACTCTCCTGCACTCTCCTGTTTCCCACTGCACAGGTTGCTGTTATAGAGCAGGACTTTCTTATGTTCTATCAAAGAGCGCTTGCTTACCTAAACAAGTGGTTTGAGTTCACTGATGGCAACTACTTAAAAGCACATCTCATGCCTGGCTATCAAGAGGGAATTTAGTTTTCAAGACCTCCTTAAAAGACCCCCTTTTCCAAGACCTCATTAAAAATGGAACATGAACATGGAACAGCTTTAAAAGACATGAAACAGCTGTATGATGAATTGTGTTCTTTTGCCACGCGTAAAGGAAATCGCAACAACAGCAAATCCTGTTGCATCAAAGTGAACAGCTCTACTGAAGCACGTCAGTGCCCCAAACATGACAGCTCTGGTATATTTGGCTTTGAGCATTCCTGTCACCAACACATTCGTTGAGAGGGTGTTTTCTCTGATGACCACTGCGTGGACAGAGACAAGGAATCGAGCAACTGTGGACCTCATGAAAAGTGTTGTGAGAAGTGTTGAAATGAATGAGAAGGCCCTACTTGAAGCTGCCAGATCTGACAAAAAATATAAATTCAAGATGCACTGAATCCGGTAAGAACGCATTTAATCTTTCTAGTCTTTCCTAATGGAATTTCTGTGCTTATTTGAAAATGTGCTTTTTAACGATTCGATTATTATTTTTACTTCATTATATTTAGATTGAGTAGGTCCGTGCTGTTAAAATTAGTTTGTATCAAAGACCTTGTGCCAAACTGAGTGACGTTCACAGCGTCAGTCAGCGGCATCACTGAAATTTTATAAAGCCTATTAGTGATTTAAAGCATATTTAAAGTCTGCAAAAAGACTTATTTAATATAAAATCAATATTTATTCACCGAGTACAATAATAATAAGTTATCTCTCCCTCGTGTCCTGCAAAATCAGGTCTGCTGACCTGCAACAGAGCAATAGCCAGGTGGCCACCCTACTTAAAGGTGTACTCAGAAGTTTTTTCCTCATTAAAAAGTTAAAAGTTAAAAACTCCTAAAGACATGAATTGTAATTTTGCAAGATATATAGGAAATCAATACAACTCACATTAAAATGAAGACTTCAGTCATATCAGTAACCATATAAAAGCTGTTTTATTCTACATGGAGAGGGTCTGCACATGGGGGCTGCCATTTTAGAATCACATGACCAGCAGAATACTACTCGCTAAATCTCAATATCTGTCCTTTTATTTAACACTTTCACTCACTGATTAAAGTAATCATGTCTGACTGTGAATTCTACATTTCTATAATGGCATCTCACACTATAAACTACTGATTTTAAATGATGTTGCATCCAAGCCGCTAACTGCCAGTGTAAGTTCAAGATGACAAAGACAAAAGTTAATAAGTGCACCTTTAAAATACATTGATTGTTTAAAATCATCTATTCTGTAACTAAATACTGTATATGTTAAATACCATATGACTTGAGTTTATAATTTTTTTAAAGCTGGTGATTTTAAAGGGATGAATTAGGAGAGACAAATTCATTTGCATGGTTTTACTGTTCGCACAGAAAACTCTCTCAGAGAAGTTAAATCACCTTTATAGCACAGCTGCTCAAGCCATCAAAGCACTGCTTGTGTACAAACTTACTGCCTTGGTTATAATCCTACACTGTACACAGACAGCGTGTTAATTAAAAGTTGTAGACTCAGACAGTCATTCAAAGGGTTTCAAGATCAGGGCAATTGATCACATCAACAGAATCAGCCTTCTCATGTCTCAAAAAATCTCACCGAGCCACTAACGGAATGTGGAGCATTAATGAAGTGAATAAGGCCACAAAGGGACTTTTTTTTTTTCTCCACGAGCTGCTCTGTTCCTGCCACCCCACCGCCTTTTCTTACAAGAATAAAACAAGGGCCTGAAATCAATTATCCTCTCCAGCCTGGTCGTTAGCTGCCCTTGGATAGACACAGATAATTAAGCTTGGCGCTTCTTTTAATATTATGGGCACTTAGTGATTCTGATTCTGACTGAGCTCTGGCTTGCGCTACAGTCAAATCAGTCCCACTGGAGGCAATGGGCCACACTCATATGAGGTTCCATTAACTGGATCAGAACGCATCAGTGGCAGCATGCAAATGGAGGCCAAAGGGCAAAGAGAGACCAAAAAAAAAAAAGCGTGATTATGTGAAAGAGAGAAACAGGAAAAAGAAATCTGCTAAGCATCAGTAAAATCACATAGGTCCTTCACAATGCTCTGATCAGTACTCTGAAACAAGTTAGTTTTAAAGGAATATCCTACTCAATCATCATTGAGCTCAATTGGCAGCATTTGTGACATAATATTGATTTCCACAAAAAATTATTTCAACTCGTCCCCCCTGCAAACATCAAGGTTACAGTGAGGCACTTACAATGGAAGTAAATGGGGCCATTTTGGAGTGTTTAAAAGCAGAAACGTGAAGCTGATAATTTTATAAACGCTATTACATTGATTCTTCTGTTAAAACTCAAATGAATTATTTGAGCTGTAAACTTGCTTAAGTCATTGTTTTAACGGTTGTTTTAGGGGTCAATGCAGAAACAATGCAACAAAGTTTGAAAATGTAAAAAAAAATTTGCTTAAGAAAAGGGAGAAATTGAAATGATTTATGGTAATCTAGATTTAAAGTAAACAATCACACCCTTTCAGTAAGACCACTGTTCTGAATAAAGATACTACACAGGTCCTGAATAAAAATAATACACAAATCCAGAAGAGAGACAATGAGAGAGAGAGACAATGAGAGAGAGAGAGAGAGAGAGAGTGCAAAGGCCTCACAAATACACACACATTATTTATTCTGTATTAAATTAGAGGAAAAGGTAGATGATGTGATGATTCAGGCATTAAATACCCTCTTGCTTCATATTATCAGACCTCCTCATAATACTATGCTCTCTGATTGGCTCTTGTCAGCCAGTTTAATGTCAATAGTAAATTGGCATTCTTGTTAACCTATTTGGGACATGATTACGGGCAATGGCAGGCAGTCATGTAAAAAATAATGTCTATTAGCCTAATCTAATCAAGAAGTCCTTTTACAGATGAATTAAAATGGGGCAGCCAATTATTTGAAATATTTGTACAGCGCTTTCTATCAGTGAAAGGGAAAATGAAAGAGAGATAGAAAGAAAAGAGAAAAAATTGCACCGGGGAGGGAGGGAAGAGCTGTTTAACATGCAGGCCATGAGTTGGATCACATCACCAGTCAGAGCCTGACAAACTCAGGATCAGCTAGTTAATGCTGATGAAATGTAACTCAGTGACTGTCTGTTTGCAACTGATAGGAAAACGTTGTAGAACGAAGGACAAGTAAATGCTGGAAAGCAGGAGCAAGGTACATTTTCCAGTTTAAAATGTGTGGTGACTAGGGATGGCTTACAATGGTTAACTAGTCGTCCAACAACCGACCAGTCACTTAAACATTCAGACACCTGCCACACCGCTGTGGAAGGCATTTAGATATATATTTAAATGCAAGTACTGTGGCATTGGGTGCGTGGTCATGTGTCGGTCTGAGAGAGAGATATATGGACAGCTGTCTGACACCTGTGTTTGTCTTTTTGGTTCAGTTTTATATTAAACTATTATTTATATTGTCAAGCCGGTTCTTGCCGCCTCCTTTCCATTAATCACCTTTACAAAACTGGTGCCGAAATCCGGGAAGGAGGAGGAAATTTTTTTTAACCACTCGATGATTTAAAAGTAATATATATGCAGTAGAAAATGCTTGTTTACATTCTGAATTCATAATGCTAATGCGCTAACACGCTATATACGGCCACAATATGTGCCGATTACACTCTGTTATTGTAATTTATGATGACACTGCACAACTGCAAAGACTGGTGTATAAAAGAGTGTTAACAGGAAGAAAACAGACAAAATAATTATGATAGCATACCTTACTATGGGCAGATGTGTGTATGGCTTTCAATGCAGAAGGCATATGAGCAAAGCAGCATATAAAACAAAAGAGTGAATGGGCACATTAGAGTATTTGAGTTGATTTGATTCCTTTTTTAGACTAATTAAAAGACAAAAATGCATGACATGGCCTTGGAAAATGTCTCTACATGAATGATCATACAGATGCAAGTAAAATTGCACCAGCTCATTAATAACTGCATGCCAGTTTTCATTTTGACTGATCTTCACTTGCTGAATGCAGTGAGCGGGAATTAGCAATCTGTCTCAAGACAGGTGGAGCACCAGGTCACACGTACCAATGACATGGACCAATGGCAGCAAGGTATTAAACCTCCAGGAGCAATTGCGAACCAATGCAACAAACTCAAAAACACCTTTTTGGCCAAATTTTGTTCTAAATGTTGTCACAAACGTTTGTTTTTCATTTCGTTTGAAGTATATTAAAGCTTTAAAGCCATTCCACAACAGATATCCACCATGAGCATTGCATTTTTAAGCCAGTGTCATGTTAAAAATAGTTCAAATTTAAAAATTTGTCTTGAGATCCCTGCATTCTGTTCCATTCTGTTGCACTCCATCTAGCTCTTTGTAAACACCCCTTATAAGATGCGCATCCAAATGGGATCAGGAGAATCCAAAACCAGCCTAATTATAAACGGCTACCTTAAGACCGATTAGTCAACTAGTCATTCAGGCAACCTACTAACTAGTCGCTTTTTAAAATATGTAGTTTTGCACATCCTTAGTGGTGACATAGTGGTTCATTTTCTTTCTTTCCTCCTCCATAAAGAGAAAGTTCAGTAAGTAAGCGACTCCTGAGACATTACTACATTAATAGCACTCTCCGTCTGCACATGGATCTGAGAGAGAATGAAGCCCAGCAGGTATCCCCATCTCTGAAATAACCACCCTACCGCCTCCCCATCTGTCCCCAGGGCCCAATCTGATGCCTGCTTTGGGGACGCACACCTGCACCCCGGCCCAGATTAAGAGCCGGGTCTAATTTGAAATCTGTTAGCACTGCCCTTTTAAAGACCGATATCTGGTCATAAAAAGGCTCTTTTTTAACCACTTACTGCTGAATTATTATGGGCCAGGCATTGCTCATTATGATGCATGTGGCTACAGGAGTAAGACGGTGTGTGTGAAGCTCAATTTCTCAGCTGTCAAAATTACACTGATTGTGCATACACACACATACAGCCGTGGCCAAACGTATTGGCAGTGACATAAATTGAGTTTTGCAAAGTTTGCTGCTTCAGTATTTGTAGATTATGTTTCTATGGTATACTGGAAAACAATTATAAATATTTACTAATTTTTAAAGGCTTTTATTGGCAAAAACATTAAATATATTTTACAGTGTTGACCCTTGTTCTTCATAACCTCTGCAATTCGCTCTGGCATGCTGGATATCAGCTTCTGGGCCAAATCCTGACTGATGACGAGCCATTCTTGCCTTATTAATGCTTGCAGTTGATAACAATTGGTGGGCTTCTGCTAGTTTACACGCCTTTTCAGGATTGACCACAGGTTCTCTATGGGATTAAGATCCGGGGTGTTGCCTGGCCACAGATCCAAAATTTCAAAGTAATGATCATCAAGCCACTTCATTATCACTCTTGCCTTGTGACATGGTTCTCCATCATGCTGGAAAATGCACAGATCATCACCAAATTGCTCCTGGATTGTTGGGAGAAGTTGCTCTTGCAGGACATTTTGATACCATTCTTTATTCATGGCAGTGATTTTGGGCAAAATTATGAAAGGGCCCACTCCCTTGGATGAAAAGCAACCCCACACATGGATGGTCTCACATGAGGCCATTTTGATGCAATGCGATGATAGCTGCACATTTTTCTTTAGAGGTAACCATTGCTAACAAGAACACAATGATTGGAAGCACTTCTTCCCTCCTATTATAGCAATCAACCTGCTCTTATAATCCAATCAGAATGATAGTGATTTCACCTGACTAGCACTCGTTCACACTTTCCCAGGTGCTGCTGATATGATTAGTGAAATTACGTTAGCTGGTCAGTTTGTGCCAGGGCCAAAAAACAGAGAAATTTGGGCCAATGAAGCTTTTTGCAATTATTTAAAATGCATCTGATCACTCTGCACTATAATCTAGAAACAATGTGAATCAACACCTCAACAACTGAAGCAGAAAAATTAGCGAAATACAAAATTTATGTCACTGCCAATACTTTTGGCCACGGCTGTATACATTGGGGAAGAACTGATATTGAAATTCTGGCCGAAACAGATGATTAATTTCATGTTTTGGCTGATAACAGATAAATACTATTAATCTACTCTGTTACTTTATCAACAAAACAAACAAACCAAAAAAAAAAAAAAAAAAAAAAACAGTAAAACTTTTAAAAGTCAATTTAGAGATCACAACATATAGTGTAGACTATGAAAGATGAAACTGAAACATGAAAATCTAATTAAAATATTTTTTTAAATCGAATGAGAAGTTCTAATTATGATACAGCAGGGACCACTGGGATACTGACTCAAAGATGGTCATTCAAAAACTCTGGTTAGAGAATAATGCTCAGTTACAGTACAACCAATTAATTTAATGATGATCTCAGTACAAGAGAGTTTGTGTGTATGGTCTGAAAATGAAGTAGGTCGTAAAATAAAGGTTGAAAATTACATGATTAAACCATGATTATTTTATTCTTTTGACATTAAGAAATAAAATGTAACCAGCATTTAGTCTCATAAAAAAAAAACATACATAATTCCCAAAATTGTTCGTATGTGTTTTACTTTCTAAGGAGTTTTTCCTCACCTTTTCCTCAAACTACTACTAAGGCAATATTCCGTCATAATATAATCTAAAAATATAACATGTAATATGATGTTTTTTTTGTCCATATTGAAAAAGAAAAAAAAAGAAAAAAAAACATGATGTAGAACACACTATAAAAATGAGCGCTTTGGCTAATACCATGGATAAAGGAACAAGCATAATTCAGAGCTAAAATGAAATTAACATTAGTAAAGGTTGTTTTAACCACTTCAAATCATGAACTAAAACAGTATTAATTTTTATGTATGAATGCACTCAGGTCTGCATTGTTTCCACAGGGGAACTCACACATGCACTCTAAAAAGAAACGCACTTTTGGAAATAGTGCTCTTAGAGGATTATTTTTTGCTGTAATATTATATTTCGCTACCCCTTTAAGATAGCGTTAGCTGATAGCAAAGTTTTAAACTATGTTGACTAAGAAGAAATGAGAGTTTACAATTAAATAAACAATACTGTTTGATTAATATACAATATCGATCAATAGCGATAAATAAATAAAAAAGCCTCAACATCTGCCGACAACTGGTAAGTCTTGATATATCATTTACAGTGTTGGGTATGTTACTCTAAAAAGTAATCAATTACTAACTACTAATTACATCTTATACATTGTAATTAGATTACTTTACTAATTACTCTGTCTGAAAAGTAATTGCATTCCTTATTACAAATTTCTTTCTAAACATCGAACAGATGAAAAATACAAGGATAGACGTGAAACTGTTCTTTTAATTCTTTCAAATAAATCATATACAATCAAATACTGTAAATTATTAATGAACAGGCCAAAGAATTTAAGGGGGCAGCGTTAAATTAGAAAACATGTATTTTAACATTAGACGTTACATTTCGATTTTAAATTCACTATTGTTTTATATAGAATATTTCTATAGTCTATACAGTATTTAACGCAATTAAATCAGAAGTAACTGTAATTAAATTATTGAAAAATTAAGAGTAATCACTTTACTTTTTGAATGAAAAAGTTTTTATAATTTATAGTAATTAATTACTTAATAATGCATTACACCCAACACCGATCATGCATCCCAACTGCATGCATTCACAAAAACACAAAGTTTAAGTCTAACTTCACTCAAAATCCTTGTTAAAAGAATGCATAATTTATACAAAAATTGTCACTTAAAATCTAAATCCTCCAAGAGAAAACATGGAAAACTTAGAACAAATGAATCCTATAAGTGCATTACTAGTATTCAGTCATGCACTTGGAACAAAGAGGTGTGCGAAACAATCACACCAAGCATGTATTTCACACGTTGAGACATTCAGCTTGGTGACAGGCTGTGAAACGTCAAAGTGTTGCTGAGGGTTGGCAGTGTGAGATGCCAGTGAGAACCACCCTCCCAATAAGTCACCACGAGGTGCAATTAGCAGAGCTGTCACTCCTACCCTGCCTGGCCTGCTAATACAGACCGGCATGGAGTGTGTGTGTGGCAGAGGAGTGGGGGCTCTGGTGTCCATGGCAGCCCAACACTAATTAAAAAAATGAGACTGTAACATGGCCTGGCTGCCACCACAGAGCACTCATGCCAAAACCTATCACCTAGGACAAAGTGTGTGTGAAAATGTTTGCGTGTTCAAACGGTCCCAAAAATAAGCCCATAGTGGTGTCTTTGAGAGACCTCATCGAGCCTGGGCTTCTAGAGGCATTAGGGGTGTTAATTTATCACAGACAGTAAAAGGTTAATGGGAATGTTTAGAGATTCTCTCAGGCTCTATCATACATAACCCATGGCTTTCCCTCTGCTTTATATATATATATATATATATATATATATATATATATATATATATATATATATATATATATATATATATATATATATTATTCACCAAAGTGGCATTCAAGTGATCACAATGTATAGTCAGGACATTAATAACTTGAAAAATTACTATTACAATGCTCAAACTATTTCAATTCGGCACAGCCATTGACCAGGAAAATAAAAAATGGCACTCCATGTCAAAAAGGATTCTGACCCCTACCATACAGGCACAGATGGGTCATGAAAGATAAATAGAAAATTTATAAAAGGATGACAACAGCAACGATTCCTGCCATATCATTTCTCGTCGGATCCAGGTGGGCTGTCTGAGTGCAATCAGTCCCAAACATAACTCCAGCATGTAAATAGAGAGATGATCCATGCCGAGACACACAGAGGTGTAGAAGATAGCGATTCTCTCCCCCCTTACCTCCACCTCACACCCCCCAAAAAGGGCCTCTAATTGAAAGGCGAGAGTATCCCAGACCTTGACAGGCGGGAGGTCAGTCTAATTGCTGCTGGCCATATTTAACATTAAGATAATCAGCCCATTAATTACCCTTTGGATCATTAAATCAGTCGCTTGCAAAATGAAATTTCGAGCTCTATTACTCACTTGAGAGACCACAAGGGAGGGTTTTCATTTATCAGCCACCAATCCTGTACACAGAGTGCACACTGCAATGCTCGAGCTGTTCACCAGGACACAAGCTTGCAGCATTTAGCTAAAACATAAAGCTGCAAACACGGATACATGCTAAGGAACACCATGAACTTCAAGTATGACAAAATAGGGCTCCTCGATTATGGCAAAAATCATAATAATAATAATAATAATAATAATAATAATATTTTTTCAATATTGAGATTATGATTATTTAACATGATAATACTTGTTTACTTTGGAAAGTGGATTTTCTTGAACTTGAAATGTAAACTGCACTGGGTAGGGGAAGAGGCTATTGTCATATGATAATTATTTTATGTTACGTATGGTAATCAAATAAGGGAAAGCCTCCATTGCCATCATTTACAGCAGGGTTGCTCACACGCCTATGGAATGAGATCTACTTTTTCATCATGTTATCGCAGCAAGATCTACCATGTACAATAAAGCTATACATTATAACAATACCAAAATTTCAGTAGTCGGTAGTGGTTTCAAGTTCTTGAGTAATTATTAAAGACTAGTAAACTGTCAGTATTAAAATAACAATAAAAAACAGCAATGAATATAAATAGATTAAAAATAATAATAATAACAAAAAAAACAAATTAAGAAAATTCAGTGCTTTTTTTAACAGCTTTAAATGTTTTTAACAGCAATACGGTTATCAGTTAGCAATATTCAGCAGTTCAAGTAAACATTCAGAATGAAATGCAACACAACACTACTGGTCTTCACTTTATGATTATAATACATTAATACTTTTTAAAGCTACTAAAGTTACCCAGCCAAGAGCAGTGAAATGTTTTCTTGTTATGGTTGTTTGATTATTATAATTACACACTACACTAGACAGCAGCTGGTCTATTAGCTTGCATTTTCACTATAAAGTCTTAAGTTTTTCTCTGATGTTTACATTCACTTTAGACATCACTCTTTGTGTTTACATGAATACCTCACCAAGACGGGCATTTTGATGGAAATTTTAAATGTATTTTACTGTTCATATTCACATTAGCACAATCATTTTTGGAACACGCACGCATGTTCAGCACATACACATACGTCACCTGTCGATCAAACATGGTGCAGCTGTTACTAGATCATTAGCGAATTTTAAACTGACGTGCTTTTTCTAACATTTGACACAGACCTATCACAAATATAGCCAGTTATTTTTTTCATTATTGATTATTAATCAGTCTGCATATTCGGTAGGAAACAGGTAAAATTCTCTTTCAATTGCCCCTTCAAAAATCCTCTTGTCCTGGACAAGCATTTATGTCGAGCCCTGATTAAATATTGTATTCAACATTCTCTGATAAAACATTTTTCTTCTACAGGATAGCTCCTAAAGTAAATGTATACTGTTTTAAAGGAGTTTTAGATATTATTTTGGAAACAAGTCAAAAAGGACTAAATCAAAAACGTATTTTGTTCCAGTGTATAATGGACTAAGACTACACTCTCTCACCTTTGTTCACTTTGATCTATCTTTAACTCATAAAAAACAAACTTTCTCTTCTTAACAGAGCTGCGTATCACTAATTTTCTTCATGATAAGATACACACTGTAAACGTAACACATATATTATGATTCACTATGTCGTGAGCCATCATGTTATAATCTAGATTTGCAAACGCACACGAGTGATGAGTCTCCCAGTGCCAGAGTGTGCATTAGCTGGGAGAAGATTCAATCTTCGCCCTGGTCACTTCACGCTACTCATAGAAGCAGCGCTGACCGCACAGAGAAATTATGGTTTTGGACTTTTTCATAACCTGCTTCCTTATTTATTTGAACTTTAATAAATTATGCTTAAATATATAATACCAGGGTGTTTTCTTGATTATCTTGTTTTCGGAATCATTGGAAGCCAAAATCATAATTGAAAATAACATTTGATTAATCGCCCAGCCCTACGACAAAACGTAATTTTTTTTTCCAAGATGTAGAAAGAACATATTAGATTCGCTCTTCAGATTTCACCCTGTCACTGCATTCAAATATGCTTTTAATCCAATTAGGTTGAAGTCATTTGGACTGTTACAAGCTAAATCAATTCAACAGCCCAGCACATAATGGGGAGATAGAACATTTCATGCAGCAGAGCACTGACACAATCAAACTCCTCACACACTCACAGGATGGACTAAGTGGCCTTTAAAATCTGAGCTGAATTCTACACTATTATCAACTATTTTCAATTTATGGGCTTTTTACGTCTTTTATTGGACCGATGCAGGGTTTTCCCAACCACATACCCCTAGGGGTTCATGATGGAAATGCAGTAGGTTTGTGAGATATTGTAATTTAAATACGTAGGGGTGGGCAATATAGCAGTTAAATCGATATACCGTTAGAAATGTGTCACTGCTGCATGGTACAGAATGCGCAATCCAGTCAGAGTTGCACTACAAATAATGATGCATCCGAGTTGTAAAATTTCAGATCCAGTGTAACTGTTGGTAACAAAGTCAATCTTTCCTACCTACTAATACGAAGAGTGAAGCAATCGCACTTCTTAAAGTACATCAGGAATTATTAAATAACACCTTTGTTAACAGTGCAATTATATATAGCCACTATATAGTCACTAAAAAGTACTCCAGTATGTTGGAAGGCTAAATCCAAAACAAATGAAAGAGCCTTACAGAATTTGCTAGAGAAACAAAGCAAATGCTTCTAATGTTTTACTGAAGAAGCCCAATTTTTGCTTGGATAGAAAAACGTCTAGGAGGCAAAATAGTTTTTTTTAAATTAGTTAATTACTGATAAAATTTCAATGAAATGTATATCACTGTTAAATTTTTTATTTAATTTTTCCCCCCAAATGTGTGAAAGTTACTTTACACATTAGGCCTATATTATAAGCAGGAAATTTATTTTTAGGGGCCAAGCCCCAAAGGAGCTTTGGCACCTATTGTATCTGTTAGTACTATTATTATTATTATTATTATTATTCCACCCCAATGGCAGTCTGTGGCAGCCCATAGAACCATACATTGGAAAATGATGAAATGTGGAACAATAATAGGGTGGGCATGAATAGTTCCCATACCAAATTTGGGTTCTTTAGGTCACACGTTATAGCGCATTAAAACTCTGCCCATTACATTGGCTGCCATCTTGCATTAGGATGTTTACAGTTTAAAGGGTTCACAGCCTTCAAACATCCTCCAATTTATCCAAACGATAACTCACAATAATTTCCAGAACAAGCTGCATGACAATACACAATTTAGATTTTCGTCTTTGTTTAAAAGTTACACCACTGCAAAAATAACAAGGTGGGCGTGAAAATGTATTTTCGACTGTCTCTTGGTAACGTTTTGTCCTATCGAAACAAAACTGTGTATGCGTCATCAGGATCATGCTCTGAAGGTACATGCAAAGTTTGGAGACAGCACCAGTTATGAGTCAAGAAATGTTTTTGCCCATAATATTTGAACCACATGTCCAAAATCATCAGCTTGGTGTTTATGGATTGCTTGGGTCATGAGGATTGCAATAATATACATTTTTCTTTATATTGGCCATACTCCAATTTTAATAAAAAGTGGTATATTTTTGAATGCATTGTCAGATTTAAAAGAAAATGTATATTAGTGCTGCACGATTAATCATATTGCAATCACGATGTCAGCCTGTGCGATTATAAAACGGCAAATGCTGTGATTTTAATAAATAAATAAGTGCATGTGTGGACGTGACAGCCCATTCT
>JAVLUX010000010.1:36546033-36556033 GCA_032164185.1 Moxostoma hubbsi | reverse complement strand
CAGTTATTTTTTGGAACTCATTCATTTTAAATATTGTTAGAAATTGTAAACAAATACTAATGATGACAATAATAATAAATAGTTTAAGTTGTGCACTTTTTAAACCCTCATGCTTTTATTTTGACATTCCATCCAAACTCTCCAGGAAGTCCTGTATGTGTCTGTTTGTAGGCAAGTTCACAGTAGTGAACTCCTGGCCGCATGCATAAACAAACATCCAACATGGATCCAATTCACAAATAAATGACTTTTATGAGACGATTTGTTTAATGAATCGGTAAAGACTCACAAACTCCCAAGTTATCAGTTTGAATCATTCTAATAAATCATTCACTGATTCCATCAGAGCGGTTACACAATTAACATTTGACTCACTTCATGACCAGCAAGTCAACCGAGAACTGTTACCATGTACATAACCTTCTATTTTTATGTATAATTTCTGACTGGTTCTTCATATAGTAGTTTAACGGCTCTTCATGGAATGATTAAGTTTCTACCTTCTGTTTGCTGCTCTCGCAGGATTGCAGGCTTGCCAGAATCTGGCTTTCAATGGCCTGCACCCACGCATCCCGCTCCTCATAGGACGTTGCCTCAAAGTTCCATGTCTGTCCCGTCAAAGACACGATGATGAATTCAAAGTTGTCCTCTTGCTCTAGATCAAAACAGAAAAGATTAACTATGAATACTACTACATGGCTACATTCATTAAATCATCTGAAATTATGCATTAAATTTTTTTTTTTTATAAAATACAGACAAGATTACATTTATAATTACATTAAACAAACTCAGACCATCAGCAGTTGGAATTCCCCTCACCCCAATAATTATAAATATTATTTTTATACAAATAATATTTTTGTAATCATTTTAAAACTTGATATGCGGCACTGCTATGCATTTTCAGTTTAAGCCCTCAAACCTTTATTTTGGCAAAAAAACTACAGGAAGACCTTAGAGTTTCATTGTGAAGTAGCATTTATGACATCCTTTGCTTGAGCGCCTCATTTCAAATATGGTGATATGCTTTCATCTCCTCTTCTTCCACAAAAACCTGGTGTCATAGGGTTATTTTTAGAGCTGTCAGTCAATTTTAATATTTAATCGCAATTAATCAAATTATTTTTCATTGTAAATCGCTATTAATCATAGATTTTAAAAGTGCTCATCCTCTACAATATTAATCTGCCAGCAGGCTGTGGCAACACACTGTGTATATGGAATGCATATGATTCACGTCAGGGCATTGAGTATGGAGGCTAAAACCTGCAAAAATAATAAATAAATAAATGTAATAATAAAAAAATAACTAAAGGAATAAATGTCTTGATAACACAAATATAATTAGTTTTTAATTAAATTTATTCCTGAATTAATTATTATATGACTATATTCCTTTATTATTTTCTATATTTATTTTAAAAAAATAATTATTTATTAATTTATTTTGCATTGTTTTTATTTTTTTATTTGTGTTCATTTATTTTTTATATTTATTTATTCCCACATATATTTATTTCCATATTTATATATTCCCATATACATTTATTTATTTATTTATACATGTATTTATTTTTACTTTTCTGTGTGCAACTTGGAATTGAGGGAGGCAGTCCTTGCGTAGCTCCAGTGCATCATTGGTTGAGAGCTCAATAGTACTTATCGAAAGCAAATAAAATGGATGTCCCACCTTAGCACCCTCTGACTCGCACAGATTTAGAATATGCAGGGAAACGTTTTGCAGAGAGTCTAACAATCCAGGATGTGCTTCGAAATTCATTCCGGCCTACAGCTCTCCTAAACCATCAATAAGCACCTCTACTCTAAATGAAACAGTCATTTAATGTGTGGTTATCGACTTCATTCGCCAAGTTGCGCAACTCTCTAGATATGTGAAGCGTCAGCTATAGATTTTTTTAAAATTTTTTTTTATTGCAGAACTTATATATACATACATAAACGATCAGGGAAATGAAGCATGGTTGTATCGTTTACAATGAACAATCATAACAACAGAAAACAATATTATGGATTTGCGGACATCAAAATAAGAAGTTATATACACAGAAAAAAAGAAAAGCATAAGGTTAAATCATATAATTTATGAAACTTGCTCATTTTGGGTGGTTTTGTTGAAGAAACAGCTCCCCGTTTATTTTGTGATTGTAGCATAATCAATAAATCTTGGATTGACTTAAGCTCTTATGTTTTTAGCCCCACAAATAGCTATAGTTTACACGGTATGCTATGACTTAACATCACATCAAGACATGTCAAGAGTAATCGAGCATACGCTTCAATCTACGATAAACCAATGGTAAGCAGGACCAGCCCACATAATTATCATACAAGAGACAGAAATGTAAGAATAAATATAAAAATAAATTCATGTGGGAATATTTCAATATGGAAAATAAATAAATGTAAAAAAAAAAAATTAATGCATAAATAAATAATAAAAAAAATAAAAAAATTAAAGAATAAAAAAAGTCTTAAAGAATAAAAATATAAAGAGAAAATAATAAAAGGGAAAAAAAAGTCTACAAAAATAAATTCAGGAATAACTTTCATTAAAAATTAATTATATTTGTTTTATCAAGACATTTATTCCTTTATTTATTTTCTTATTATTACATTTATTTATTTACGTATTTATTATTTTTGCAGGTTTTGTCCTCCATATAAGAGCCACTTTAAACTAAATATGAAAAGGGCTGTAGACTTGTTCTGCTTTTGGCGCTGACACTGCCCACGTAATGATACTTCATCTGAATTGTCCTGTAATCATTAGTTGATGGTCCAAAAGGTCAGTGGCAACGGTTCAAAGTTGAAATTATTTGACCTGGAGAACTCAAACAAACTAGCCTACCACAGCATTCCCTTTTATGGGGTTAGTTAAAACTTGACGTGCTTCTATAGTAATTCAATTCAATAGAGGCTGCAAAGTACTTTATTTTTGTCACAAGTCCCATCTGTGTTTGTTTTGTAAGAGGTCCATTCCCAATTACCTGATCACTGACATGGATGCTGTTGTGTGCTGTGTGTGTCACTGTGATGTCTCCAGACACATTGCAAAAGTTCCGCCCTACTCCAACTAGAGTTCAGAACTCACACAGAGCTGAATAAATGTCAGAATCTAATGTTAAAATGATGCGTTAATTGAGATTTTAAAAACAAATACTGCGCTGAAAATATTTTAATTAATTTAGCGTTGAAGTTAATTATGATAGCTCTAGTTATTTCAGATTTGTATAGTAACCTGTGGAGACCAATTTAAGTGAATTTAGTGCACTGTAAATATAACACTCTCAGCTAAAATGACCAAACCTAACAAAACTTTATACAATTGAAGTCAGAAGTTTATATATACTTGGGTGGAAGTCTCAAAGATTTAGTCTTAAATCAAATTTTTTAACCACAAGTTGATTAGGACATCTATTTTGTGAATGACAGAAGTCATTTTTCCAACAATTGTTTCACTTTTAATTGACTATATCACAATTCCAGTGGGTCAGACGTTTACATACACTAAGTTAACTGTGCCTTTAAGCAGCCAATTCGCTTCTGATAGGAGGTGTACTGAATTGGAGGTTTACCTTTGGATGTATTTTTTAAGGCCTCTTTGCTTGACATCATGGGAAAATCAAAAGAAATCTGCCAAGACCTCAGAAAAACTAATTATGGACCTCCACAAGTTAGGTTCATCCTTGGGAGCAATTTCCAAATGCCTGAAGGTACAACGTTCATCTGTATAAACAATAGTATGCAAGTATAAACACCATGGGACTACACAGCCATCATACTGCTCAGGAAGGAGATGTGTCCTCTGGTCTGATGAAACAAACATTGAACTGTTTAGCCATAATGACCATCGTTATGTGGAGGTGCGTTGCTGCTGGAGGGACTGGTGCACTTGACAAAATAGATGGCATCAAGGGGAAGGAAATGTATGTAGATATATTGAAGCAACATCTCAAGACATCAACCAGGAAGTTAAAGCTCGGTGTTGTGGCAAAATGGCTCGAGGTCAACAAAGTCAAGGTATTGGAGTGGCCATCACAAAGTCTTGACCTCAATCCAATATAAATTTTGTGGGCAGAACTGAAAAAGCATATGTGAGCAAGGAGGCCTACAAACCTGACTCAGTTATACCAGTTCTATATGGAGGAAAGGGCCAAAATTCCAGCAACTTATTGTGAGAAGCTTGAGGTAGGCTATCCAAAACGTTTGACCCAAGTTAAACAATATAGAAGACAATAATATCACATACTAACAAAGTGTATGTAAACTTCTGACCCACTGAGAATGTGATGAAAGAAATAAAAGCTGGAAAAAAATAATTCCCTCTATTATTATTCTATTTCACATTCTTAAAATAAAGTAGTGATCCTAACTGACCTAAGACAGGGAATGTTTTCTATGATTAAATGTCTCAAAAACTGATTTTACATGTATTTGGCTAAGGATAATGTAAACTTCTGACTTCAACTGTACCTGCATTATTCTGTGAATGAGATGAAATTCATTGAGCGAGCACAGAACCACTCTGAAACCACTGAAAACACTGTATGAAAACACTATGAGCCTCACCCAAGTTTGTATAATACACACTACAAACAGGACAAAGTTGTGCACAAGCAGCACTTGCAGACTGTTTTAATTACATTGCAGCTTAATAATTGTACAAGGTCATGTGTTGATTTCGATTTTATTTCGATTGATTGTTCAGTCATACAACACACAATTGAAAGAAGTGTTTTTTTTTTTTGCATTATTTTGAGACATGCTCTTTTATATCTCATCACATTCAATTTAGACTGTGAGCTTACAACCTTGGGTATAATTTATTTTGCTATGACACTAGAGTATTCCACGTAGCCTGTATTTATATGTATTTAATGTATTTTCTACTTTTGTGTAGTCTAAAGTAGTTTGTCTCTCTGACATATAAAGGGAAGTATGAATGCATTTTTAAAAATTAAATGAGAATGAGTTGAAATTCATGGAGAATCAAATTGTTATTCGAATCGAATTTCAATTTGTATCTAATCAAAAACCTATGAATCGTGAATCAAATCGATTAAATTTCAACCCAAAGAGTCACACTCCTAGCCGCTCATGAAAAATGGTGCAGGAAATACTGATCCAAATATATTTCACCATTATAGGTTACTATCCCAAGCTGTCATGCAGCTACAATGGGTCACAGTTTGTGGATGCAGACTCAACACACTGACTAGTCCTAGTCCAATACTCTGTGCAAGCTCTGCAACATGTTTGTCTTACATAAAACATTAAGGAAAGTTTGGTTGCACTGTTCTGGTATAAGACTCACCAGCCACTGTGGAGCACCTGTTAGCTGCGGGACACATTCTACAAACCCTGACCTGGAGGCTTGCCCCCCGACCCTGGTCAGGATATGCCACTAATTGAAGACCAGTGTCCTGATCCTTCCAACCATGCTGGCCCTGTCCAAAATGCTCCCTATGCAAAGTGACATATGGATCTGCTATCCAGGGCCCTTTTTAGGTTAATGGGCCAATCACAAGTCAATTAGTGTGTTAGAGAGAGCGAGATAGTGTGAGAGGGTTAGAGCCAGTTTTAAGCATTCATCTGGAAAGTCTGAGTACAGAGAATTGGAAGGAGGTTATTTAGCAGTACAGAGGTTCAACATTTGGAAAGCGTTAGGAACAAAAGGCCATTGACTGGGTGATCAGAGGGGACAGCGGTGGAAGGGGCACGCAGATGGCTCGAAGAGAGAACCTGCATTGATGAGATGTGGTGGTGTGTAACAATCAAAGGGATCGCCCCACGAAACATGATCTGAAGGAGTAAGAGATCACACACTTTACACATTCTGTTTATAATTTACTCTGGATGGGCAAATTACATAATGAAGAAGTAATCAGGGAAATACTACCTCCCCACACACGCACAAACAGAAAGTGGCATCCCTAAGGCCAAATTCCATGCTAAGTGGAAGGACCAATGCTCCCAATAGCATCTGATGGCCAGTGAGAAACAGGAACAGTACACAACATGGAAAATCTGGCATTTCAGTATGCACACTACAATACAATACAATATAACTGGGTACTGCCAAACTAAGCCTCAGATGGCATGTCCACTGACCAACCATGGACCATCGGTTGCATTTTGCAAACCAAAATGGGAAGGGCTTTCAAAAAACAAAGTTCAAATCAGATTGGGTGATTCTAACAAAACCCTGTCAAGAAAATCTCCTAGTCATATTTCTCCCCAAATCAATAAAATAAATAAATAGATTGAGTGCCATTACTTTTTTGTATTGTGTCATTGTTTTTATGACACATTTTACCCCGGTTTTCAATTATTATTCTTGTTACTGCAATCAGTAATTTTCTCATTAATGCAAAACATATATATTTTTTACTGTATTAGAGTAAAAATATACCATTGTACAACGTTTTTAAAATCTTAAAATCAATAGCATAAATGGCAGTACCAAGGGAGTACATTTTATTACACATTGTAATAATGAGAAAATCATAAATTCCATATATTTTTACATTGCAGCGATGAGAATAAGGTGGTGAAATGTGTGTAGCTGTCATGCAAATAATGTTCAAAATGCAAATAATGATAATTTAAAAAAAAAGTAATGCCCCTTAAAAAAAAGGCTTAATTTTCTGTATGCAAAATATATTAACGTTTTTTTTTTTTTTTTTTTTTTTGGAGGAAAATAAGGTCAGGACTTTGGTTAGTTATTTAACACATAAGTCACATCCTCTTCGTGTCTATGTAGGCAGTTCTATGCCAGAACAATCTGTAATGTGGACCAGACTTAATGCTGATGGTCAAAAGGCTGGCTATGTGAGAAAATAATCTACAAGCGTTCTGCCCCGGCTGCAATGCAAGACAGCTCTTCGAATCATCTCCCTGTGAGGCCATTTCACAAGTTTAATCAGCAGAAAATCTGTGCAGCAACCATTTCCTCTCCTTCAGTCAATCTCAGGCCTAATTGGACTTTCATTCAAGTCATGTTAAAGGTCCCACAGGGCCACAGGCCGCCCTGACCGCTGTAAAAGAGCCTTGTGTTCAAATCCCAGAATCATGCTTGGCAGCACGACTGCTTGAACCTCTCTGGCCTCCAGTCTCAAGAGAGAGGCATGAAAAGGGTACTGTAGGAAAGAGAAAATGAGAGACCCAGGATTCCTTGATCTCTTTCCAGGATCAAAGAGACAAGTAGGCATCAGACAATTTGCTCCTAGATTAATAAGATTAACAAATAAATAATCGCACCCCAAACTCACACCAATGTTTGAGCCAAAGCTGCTGTGTCTGGTTGGTCAGGATGCTAAAACAGACAGAGTAAAGGCCAAAGTATACTGTGGTTTTCCATGTGCCGCTACATCTCACACAAAGTGCCTGCATTGTGCCTAATGCAAATGTAGTCATCAGCACAATATGTGCAGACTGTCTATGTGAAGTACGCATGGTTCTGTCCGCATGATTTTCTGCATACCGGTACATCTTGCGCACAGTGCTCATGATGCAAATTTAATCATCAGCACAGTATGTGCAGACTGTCCGAGTGCAGTGCATGTGACACAAATTTCGTCAACAGCACAGTATGCGCAGACTGTCCCCGTGCAGTCGGTGTGGATTTCCGCATGGTTTTCACATGCAGTCCACACGGTTTTTCAGGTGCCGCTACATCTCGTGCACACTGTGTAAAGTAAATTCTGTCATCTGTACAGTACACGCGGACTGTCCACATGCAGCCCAGTTTTTCTAGACAATCGGATGAGACGCATAATCTGTACATGAGCCTCGAGTTGATTGTACTAAAAAGCATCACTAAGAAGTCATACTGTGCATGTATCGAACATGTCCACATGGGCTCAGGTTCATATTTTTGAAAGGCTAAAGCGCTTAACCATGTGTGTGAGGTAACACAAAAAACAAAGTATACCCTAGCCTTAATGTTTTGATGGCAAAACAGACCAACAAGTTTTCACTTTCTGAGGAAAGCAACATACAAATGGCTTACACATAGTCATCTATATGCTGCCTTAAGACACTTTAACTACATTTATAGCAAAAGTCAAACTTTGTGAAAATATCAAAATATCAACAAAAAGGGGGTGGAGATTCTGGCCTATTATTTATTCATTTAAAGGTTTTTATGAACATTTGAGAGGTTTGGGGGGCTGGTGGGATCATTGGAGCATCCCAGCCTAGATTGGACCCACCCTTCAAAGCCACTGGGCCCTCTGGGGTCAGCAGCAATGTTCTCACCCTAATTAAATTGCAGTGCTGTTGGGGAGAGGGCGGTATTTGACAATTATGAAAGGCAACAATGCAGAAAGATGAAATTCTGAGGCAAATATGAAGATTGGCCCTGTCTCCTCCCCTCAGCACACAATTAATAAGAAAACAATTGTGTAACGCAAAAACTGTGATGACAGGGCATCAAGCAGCCACCCCTCCTCTCTATTTCGCCATAAACTTCAAATGGGCCAGCTATCATTCATCTGGTGTCTGGTACTGATCTCCATATACCATAGGCCACTAATAGGGCAATCATTATGTTCTGTGCAATTTAGATTGAGAGGGGGACAATGCATCCAATCATGTTCACTCACAAATATGTTTTGCTATGTGCCTGAAATATCCCTCACAAGCACACGTACACACACAAGCAAACACACACACACGTACGCGCACACACAAGCACACACACGCTTTTCCATTAGCTACAGACCCACATAATTACCCACTGCTTTTCTATTGTTTTTCAATCTTTCTGATGTTCAGGCATATTGTAGCAACAAGGAAATTTGTGAACTTTGACACAGGCAACCTTTGCTGGCAAACATACACAACACACACACACACACACACACAATCAACTCTGAGAGCAAGGGTGCAGAATGAACAGAATTGAGGTGAGCCAGTGGGGAGGGGGGATGTTACCTCTACCCTTCCCAAACGGCATGCCTAGGGGTACGGTGGAAGAGCTGAATGGTTGGAAACACAAATTAACCGAGCAAAATGTCAAAGCATACTGTATTGCTTTGTGACACAGGTCATTAATTCCAATATTATCCCCTCCCCTTTGAAGCATCCAGCATTAATAACTTGGCAAATATTACAGGAGTAACTCACATTCAGGGAAAACATTTTAACTAAAAAATTAAGTGTGTAAGCGGTGGAATAGTCGAAAAGGAGGCAGAGGAGGACGTATATGTGATCTCCCACAATGAGTCCATCCCCATATTGGATGGATGACATCTAATATGCCATTCAAAGCACTGAATCAGAGCAAAACTCAAACTCAATAGTCTTGAATGTACAAATAAACACAATCACTGAACTAACCATAATTTTATAACTGTTACATTGAAACCTGCGTGTGAGGAGGAAGTCCACATTCATCACAGTATGTGCTATGCAGGGGGTGTTATGGGGATGAACATGTACATCAGGGAGGACTGAAGGCAGAGTATGATCATGGGGTCTCACTGCAAAAGTGAGGTTGAGAGACAGTGTAGGTGCTTATCTCGCTCTGATTTCTAGAGCGCGTTACCTTCAGTGTTGGAACTGCTGCTGTAAATGTTGCGAAGGCTACCGACAAGATTTAGATTCCATGCCCTATGTTTGGCTGTATCCGACGGCAGGCACAGGGATGGGTGGAGATAGCAAGAAAAAGAAGACGAAAAGCAAAGCAAATGACAGTGGAGTGTAAAATAGGCAAAAACCAAATATATATATATATATATAAAAAGGAAATTAAAATACAAAAGGAAAAAGGGAAATGGAAAAGTTTATATTAGAGTGTAAGGCAGGGTGAAAAAGAGAAAGGATGAACTACAGTCTGCAGTCAAAAGTGCAAATTTTCCAGTAGGAGCAAATGAGAATTGTACAGAAATTTTTCATTTGCTTATTAAGTCATTGGGTATAAAGCAGGGGTGAAAACACACTGAATTAATTTAGAGAGGCATAATGATCCACT